>JAXIVJ010008356.1:15000-55998 GCA_036785665.1 Chirona hameri
TTTGCATGCCAAGCATTACCTTGGAACCTTCCCAACCGTTATATGATCGCACTTTTCCTAGCACAGAATACATTTTGTCATGGCACTCTAGTTGTCAGAAACTGAATATTGATGTATTCAATCCTTGTTTTATTTTATGCTGGAAGCTGGTCGATGCGCATGTATTTACTTCAACGTTTAATATATTGGGAAAAAATATTCAACAATAATATATTGGGAAAAAATATTTCAATAAATATTTTCAAAATAATGTAGCAGCGTCCTTTTCCAAATAAATATATTCCAATTTTGTAAGCCGAAGACGTGTCTGCGATCGATGGAAGTTGCAATTGTAACTGTGCTATAAAGAAGGTTTTAGTAACGGACAAATGCACACCTAATCGTTTTAGAGTGTTAAACGAAGTTAATCTAATTTTTATAAACAGACGCTTTTATTTTGTGATTTGCCCGCGCAAGTGACGTTTGGCAGCGTCCTCATAGACGTCGCTGCCAGGCCGAAACGAAACAGGCCCTTCGTCTTTGAAGAATTCGGTCTTTGTATTTTGGATTATATGTACTGGGGATATGCATGCGAAGCGATATTTCGTTCGAACTGAAACACAAACGAAAGCATTGTATATTTAATAATGATTGAAACGATGTAGTCAGGACGGACACATCAATGACATGTAAAAATTGTAACCGATAAACGGCAAACTTAAAAAACGACAGGCGGCAAAAAGACATTAAAAGTTATCTTAATACTTAGTGTAGACGATCGCAGTTGTTTCAATCTCCCAATCGATCAATGTGATGAGCAATTAACATATAGAAGTAGACATAGGCGAAGGTTGGGGAATTTATACCCCGGCCCTGGTGTAATATGAACCACCACCCTTCCGGTCATATCCAGAGCTACGATCCATCTCAAATCGCGACATGCTCGACACAAACGACGGTCATATCCAGAGCTACGATCCATCTCAAATCGCGACATGCTCGACACAAACGACGGTCATATCCAGAGCTACGATCCATCTCAAATCGCGACATGCTCGACACAAACGACGGTCGCTTACATAAGTTGTTGAAATGTTGTTTCGCACGGAACTGATCTTAAATGTGAATACAACAATCCGTCAGTTTTTGGAGAATTATGACGATGACTGATCATCTTCAACATCTGTCGTTAAAGTAGAAATTACCGATTGATCCGAATTCTCCCATCAATTGGTGATCAATCCCCCATCTTCCCCTACCTACGAAAGACCAGCACCAATGCTTTTCGTGAGCGGCTGGATTGGGATGGGTGGGGCAAAATAAATTTACGTTTCGGCACCCACAATCATTTTCATAAAACCACACCCCTGATACTGGACAGCGAGTTAACTTGCTTCTCGGATGATATGATGCTGACAATTTATCCATGGTCCAGTGGCTAAAATTACACCCTTTTCATCCACAACCAAGTGCTGACAGGATAATTGATAAGTAGCCGCAGCACTTTGTCCCCTCAGCGGGGATACACCATGGCTCTCGACCAACTGACGGCATAATTAACACGCCGGTCCTGCAGTACCGGCACCGATCGTACGCCTGTCTTTTCTCAGCGTCGACTGAGGGCAATTGACGCCTGCTCAGAACCCGTTATTATTGCCCACCGCTCGTCATGCTGAATACCAGCCCAGCGAACAAAAACTGGCGCTAATGGCGGACGATAGAGTCGTGCTGGTCAGAACAGGTCGCCCCCCCCCCTGACCTCCCGTCAGGTCACGGCCCCAGGACAGTGGTGGTACGTATGTCGCGGCCCCATGACAGTGGTGGTACGTATGTCCCGGCCCCAGGACAGTGGTGGTACCTATGTTGCGGCCTCGGGTCCCGGCCCCAGGACAGGGGTGGTACGTATGTCCCGGCCCCAGGACAGTGGTGGTACGTATGTCGCGGCCCCAGGACAGTGGTGGTACGTATGGCCCGGCCCCAGGACAGTGGTGGTACCTATGTCGCGGCCTCAGGTCCCGGCCCCAGGACAGTGGTGGTACGTATGTCCCGGCCCCAGGACAGTGGTGGTACGTATGTCCCGGCCCCAGGACAGTGGTGGTACGTATATCGCGGCCCCAGGACAGTGGTGGTACGTATGTCGCGGCCTCAGGTCCCGGCCCCAGGACAGCGGTGGTACGTATGTCCCGGCCCCAGGACAGTGCTGGTACAGGTCCCGGCCCCAGGACAGTGGTGGTACAGGTCCCGGCCCCCGGACAGTGGTGGTACGTATGTCGCGGCCCCAGGACAATGCTGGTACAGGTCCCGGCCCCAGGACAGTGGTGGTACAGGTCCCGGCCCCCGGACAGTGGTGGTACGTATGTCGCGGCCCCAGGACAGTGCTGGTACAGGTCCCGGCCCCAGGACAGTGTTGGTACAGGTCCCGGCCCCAGGACAGTGGTGGTACGTATGTCCCGGCCCCAGGACAGTGTTGGTACTGGTCCCGGCCGCAGGACAGTGGTGGTACGTATGTCGCGGCCTCAGGTCCCGGCCCCAGGACAGTGGTGGTACAGGTCCCGGCCCCCAGGACAGTGGTGGTACAGGTCCCGGCCCCAGGACAGTGGTGGTACGTATGTCCCGGTCCCAGGACAGTGGTGGTACAGGTCCCGGCCCCAGGACAGTGGTGGTACAGGTTCCGGCCCCAGGACAGTGGTGGTACGTATGTCGCGGCCGGGGGCGCGAGTGGCGCATATGGATAACATGGCGCATGTTTGCATGTATCCTCCATTGGTTTCGGTAATACATACAGGCATCATAAGTGGTGGGAGCGGGTGGAGGACTACGTTGTTTAGTATTGTAATCTTTAATTGGATTTGCTCGTTTGGCAAGTAGTCATAATCAGTGCAGAGAAAAGTTTATCACATATTTAGTAGGTATATCAGCTCACCAATGTATTATTGTCCCCATGGTAACGCGCGGTCGGGCCATGGGTCTACCATTGTAATTAGCCAGTATGAACGGGCTTTAGCCTGCGGGTCGGTGGGCTCGGGGATAGCGCTGGGATGAGTATGAAGCATCAGGGGTGAAAACGGCTGTAAGGAGCGCATCCTGTGTGTTACTTTCTGCAGGAAAAAATTTAATGCAGTATGAGCCTGGCAAATACTCTCACTGGCCGTATCTTAAGTTGTCAAAAACCACGTCAGAGCCTCGTGTTTTTATGTTGCTTTTCCTACCCAAAAACGCAAAGAAGATTTACATCACTGAGGCTATGCATTAAGTGCACTTGATAAAACTATTACTGAAATATTAATGGCCAACTAGTTAAAGTGAAACGCATAACATGTTTTCAGTCAAACATATTGAACAAAAAGCAAATTGTTTGCAGTATGTATCCATTAAAACGGATATACCATATTTACCATATTTATATACCAGTGTACCATATGTAATTACTTTTTCATAATTGCCGGACAAACTATAATAGGCAAACCATGTGTTTACCAAGCATCTGCGACTTACGAGCAAACACAGGTGTGGAAATTCATCACTGGTTTCTAGATATAACTTAATTAGCTAATGTTCTTTTTTCGTTAGAGCACTCCAACGTATTCATAATCCCGACAGGGCCAACCACTTGTTAACCTAATTCCCGGAGAGTGCTGTCGACCTTAACCGGCGGCGGCCTTAGCCGACCGATCGATAGATGAGTTCCTCTCTGGACGTAATTACGAGCGCTAACCAGTGACGTCACACTCTCTCGACGTAATTATGAGCGTAAAACTATGACGTAACACAGACGGCGGAGGCAGCGCTCATTCACGAGTCCACGGGCCGGGTACGGCTGGACTGCGGAGAAGTTGGAGCCATTAACGGGGAATTCCCCAGAAAGAGGAGTAATTATCCGAGGGGGGGGGGGCGATAATGTGTGGAAAAGTGGAAGTTTTGTCCTTAGTTTACAAATGTTAGTAGTTTAAAGTTGTTCGGTACGAAAGACGTGTAACGATATTCAGTGATTTCATATTCACGTTGTATCTTTTGATAGCTTGTGAGGTCTATGGCCAACAATGATTTAGTTATCGTTCGGCCTGTTAAATATGTAAGGTGCGTTAGGATGAAGGCCAGGTGAGCAACTTTCCATATGTCGAGTACAACTTGTGTCAAGTTAATCGCAGTATTGATCCGGCAGGACGTCTTTAGCCGATATGGTTTGTTGCCACCCATATCGGCCGGTGGCCAATGTGATCGCCCGTTCAGTAACCCAAGCTCAGCGTGACGCTGGAGTATAACGTGAGCTCGGACGGAAGTCTCGTCTGTGTCTATCATGCTCCTCACGAATCCTCTGAGTCAACACTAAAACGTGCGTGATTAAGTATAGCAGGTGACCGCTGATGCGGACTTACCTTGTAGCTGCACCGCCACCGCCACCACCGCCGCCGCCGCCGCCGCCGCCGCCGTCGGGTCGCCTCTGATCGGGCCCGCTGCCGCCGTCGCCACCGTCGCAGCGTTCCTGTAGAGTGGGGAGGAGGACCCTGGCTCCGTGGCCGCCGCCGCCGCCGCCGCCGCCGCCGCCGCCGCCGCCGCGCGGCTAGGCGCTCACTTGATGCGTTTTCTAAAAAATCGCCGCGCCGCGCCGGCCGCGCGAGCGTCGGCGTGCCTCTGGTGACGTCATCATTGGACGCTCCGCCTCCGACCCCTCGGCCGGAGCGCCGCGACCCCTCCATGGCTTATCAGGCGGCGGCGCGGCGGGCTGCATGCAAAAAATGTCCGCTGATTTGAATACGTCCCTGTGTAAACTGCGGGCGTCCGATCGGCGGACGGCGGCGGCCCGGGGAAGGGGTGCCTGGCTGCCGCGCCGCAGCCGCGCCGCAGCCGCGTCCCGGGCGCTCTGAGGCCGGCCCGGGGAGACGGGAGGGGGTAAGGATGGGACGATCGCATTTGCATTATCTCTGCCAGCCGGGATGACGCGGGCTGCCGAACCAGGGCTAATGATGGCAGCAGAGCTGAAGCCGGGACAGAGAGCGGGACCGGGACCGGGACCGACGAGGAGTCGAAGCCGGGAACGAGCCGGGACTGACGCTGGGATAAGAACAGGGGTCCGGACCTGCACCATCAGTTCGGGGTCGTACCTAGGATGGAATCGAGGCTGGAAACTGCGCTAAACTTATATTTAAGACTGGTAGCTAGCAAACGACACTCGATCATTGCTCGATTTACTCGTCTGCGAGTTGTAGCTGGGATTCTGTGCTGCTAACTGGCGTTATTGCCGCTGCTGGTTTTCTCGGAAGCCGGATTTACATAGATGCTGATTACGCCGTCGACAGGTAATCCAGCGAAGGGCGAAAAGTAGTTAGCTGGGCTAATGTTGTGAAAGAAGCGTTCTGTGGTGAAGTTGCACTTGACTTTCTTTTGTATGCTGCTGCGTTCACTTTGCCAACAGAAGTCGTACCAAATGACTTTGTGGTGTCTTTAGTAAATTAAGCCGAATTACCATTTGCCAAACATTGCGAAACTAAACTCACTGCGGTGCCACTTTCAACATGCCGCTTTAAACTTCCACATTGCACATCATACGACACTTATCCTATACACATATGAACAAGAGCAACAGGGCACTAGCCGGTGAACAATGCTTATGTAAACCACTGTCATGGTCTCATCTCATCTCATCCACGCATGGTCACTCATTCCTAAAATTGATAATTATATTTAAAGGGAATAAATAGGTCACCTTTAATGGGGTTTTGAACTGAGATAGCAGATTTGTAGAGCATATCGAAAAATGGGTTGTGGTGAAAGAATTACCTCGCTACGCTAAGCAATTTCAACACAGGACTAGTGGGCCCCTTTTAGAAGGCTGTTACGGAGGTTTCGGAGCACGAAAGACTGCCCCGTACCCCGAAACCGCCCCGAAACAGAGTCTTCGAAAAGGGGCCACTAGTCCTGTGTTGAAATTACTTAGCGTAGCGAGGTAATTCTTTCACCACAACCCATTTTTCGATCTGCTTTACAAATTTGCTATCTCAGTACAAAATCCCTTTAAAGGTGATCTATTCCCTTTAAACATAAATGTCATATGAGGAAACGTTCAGACAATGTTTCGCGGCAAAGTTAGAATAAGCAAACTATCTGATGCTACAAATAATTGCAGAGTTCATATGAATTCACCAATGTCTGGGAGGCGGTATCGCCACTGTTGTATACGTATACGTTGTTTTTTCATCTGAAGCTCATTTGCCAGACTTCGAAGACCACCACTGGTCTTTTTTGTATTGGTATACGCTTCGTGTTTCAGAAAACCAGCAATCTAACATGTAAATATAACGCTGTCATAAATATCAGCGTTATATTCACTTTTTCGATTGCCGGTTTTACATGTCTTAAATTTAAGGCTTGTTGATATGTTTTTGGTTCATCGGCATAATTCAAAATTTTGAATGTTTTGAATTTGATAGGCTTTAAAGCCCCTATAAAAGGTGATTAAGGTGTCTGATTGTCTCGCATGTTACTATAAGTTTCAGGTTCAGAAATATAGTAGGTAGTTTGCGTAGAACTCAAAAGGGGAAAGGTTTTGGGTTAAGCATTTCAATTAGTGGTGTCAATCGGTTACCGAAATTTTGGTTGCCGAAAAAAAATTGTGACCGATTTGGTAGTCGGACGGTCAGGCTTATGCATTTTTTGGACACTTTTCGGTCAGCCTAATCTTAAACAATTCCTTTTTTGTCACACTTGTATACATTATATCCAGCAAATTTGCTTCAAATTCAATCAATTAATGTAAATGCTAAATAGAACACATCATTATTATATCAAGATTGAAGATATTGCTCACAAGAGGAAGTGCGGTCCTTAAAAATGAATATTGTAATATGTATACCATCTTAAGTAGCAAGCACAAACCAGTAACTAGTATGCCCCTCTAACTTTGGCCAGATAAAATCAATTTCTTCCTACGTATGTATTTATGTAATATGTATTATGCTGCAAATTAATATGAAATGGTTGAGGTCACATTTTGCCATCCTATGTTCAATGTGCTTGCTTGCAGCATCCACTACTTTGCTTTGTAAATGTATTTGGTTCCTTTTTCATAATTATACTGTCTCTTTGGAAACTGTACATGTGTGTTGTATGATGTTAAACAAAACTATTTTTGCCAGTGTGTTATTAAATAAGTATACACTTCGAAAATCGGTCAAATTTTGGAGATTTTTGGCTTCAACCCAAATCGGTCGGTATTGGGTCAACCGAAATGTCTCACATTCGGTATCGGTTTGGAATCGGTCAGGACATTTTTGGAAAATGACATCACTAATTTAAATGCTCAAAACAGTAATGCATTTAATCATTGGCACTAAACTAGTCGTGTATATTTGACGATTTTGAAATGATTGCAACGGTTAACGAAACAATTACAATCGTTCATAGAGATATGATGTTCAGATAAAACTCCACTACTTAGATTGTCGGTCTCGTTTACAATTTAGCATGATATTTTGCTAATAATTGCCGACTACGCTTTGCTTCTGCGGTCCTGCGGCTACCTACAGTTGATATAGGCACCAGTTGCAGTCGTTCCTAAGTGCCCTCAGACGTCTGTTGCCCAGTATATCCACAAGATCTCAGTCATGTTCATAGTATGGCTAAGTCCAATTATTTAACATACTAAACATGGCTTGAGTGATTTTTCTCTGAAACCATGATCATTTCAGCGAAGATCATCTCTGTCCAATCACTCATATGGCCAGATCTTGCGACCCTGGTCTCCAGCCGGTCTGCTGCGCCGGTTCTGACCTTAACTATGGCCAGCACCGGGACATCTTTATTTTTGCTCCGTATGTGGAGAGGAGAGATCCGCCGTATCGTAGCTAACTGACTACATACCTCCCGGTGCCCCTGGCCCGTACCCCGACCACGGTCCGTAGTCGGCGGCCGTGAGCGGCGCCATTTTCTGTGGCCCCCTCCGACGCCGGCGGCGGCGACGCCATGTTTTTCGTCGGTGTCGGCGGCGGCCGACGCGGCGGCAGCGGCGGCGGCAGCGAAGATCGGGAAAACCGGGCCGCCGCCGCCGCCGGGCCCGACGCTGCGACAGAACGACTGGCCGTCGCCTCAAAACCGCCGAGAATCAAACATCGCACTCAACTGCCAGTGAACTGTGAGATACTTCACGTGATGTAAAACGGCTAAATGTACTATTTAATCCAAATAACTTGATAGCTTTAAAGGGAAATATTCACCTTTTGATCTATTTTTCTGCATGGAACATGTATCTTATGGAACATGTATGGTACTAAAATGATCGAGTCTCAATTTAAAAATGAAATCACAACTTTTTATATTTCGAAAACTATGTTTTTGGACATTTCACAAACAAATAAGTACCTATACTTCTTTCGGAGTTCATGATCGGTGTTTTCCCTTCACTAATGGGAGCGCGACATATCTGGCGGTTTTGTTTCAATCTGTTCAACGTTGAATACCTCTGGTTGAATTACCTCTCAACAAATCGCATGCACTAAATACGTCATCGTAGGGGGCCAAGTTAAACCGCCGAATGCATCACAGTTTTCTTAAATGTTTATTGATTGACTACGGAAAAACGGTTAAGATAAATGTGTCATGTGTGCATTGCAATGCATTGCATACCTGTGTGTTGAAAATTCATGGGGAAAACATAAATTTATTTTCACACAAAGAATGAGTCGAGAACACTAAATAGGTCGACGTCCGAGGCCAAACTAAACTGCCGATTTTAATGCACTTTTGTAAATGCTTGTCGATTGTTCATACAAGTTTGGTACATATTCGCAAAAGATAGAGTGCATGAAACATATTACATACCTTCAAGATAAGTAGCAATGCGTAGGCAGGCTAATTTGAGCTCGGACAGTGAATTCGGTACCAAGTACTTGCTGAGTACCGACCGATATAAACGTGGAACGGCTATCAACTTTAACTTGAAATAACTTCGGCTAGGAGCATTTTTATGCAAAATGTGTTTGGATTTACTTATAAGTTGAGTGCTTCTTCCTATTTCAAGTACCAACTCCATTTGTATGGAAAAAGGTCATTATCTCCCTTTAAGATAGGCTTCATGGTATGGATTGGTTATATGTCTGTGAATTAGCTCTGCACGCTCCAGCGTATCCTTCTGCATCATAATATTGATGTTATTGGTATGCTTTAGGCATTGCAGGCATGCTCCACTAATAATGTCATTGTGTTGTAAACCATGCCTTGACAAAGACTCAATCATTTAGTATGCTACATTATACTGATGTAACATATATTTTGCCGGCCTAGTTGACGCTCTGATATTTCTCTGATTTGATGGGCAGCTGAAAAACTTATACATATTGCACAACGCTGCTACAAAAAGTGATTATCTCTGTTAACCTAAATAAGCTTAATTTGAAATTTAGGTACCACTCGAAAGCTTTGTTTTCAACAATAAACATATAGGTTGTGAATGACAGCGGTTTGACAGCGGTTTGACAGTGGTTTGACAGCGGTTTGAGAGCGGTTTGACAGTGGTTTGACAGTGGTTTGACAGCGGTTTGACAGTGGTTTGACAGCGGTTTGACAGCGGTTTGACAGCGGTTTGACAGTGGTTTGACAGCGGTTTGACAGCGGTTTGACAGTGGTTTAACAGCGGTTTGACAGCGGTTTGACAGCGGTTTGACAGCGGTTTGACAATGTTGCGACAGATAACACAAACAGAGCTGGCTAACACTTCGGTTATGCTCCTGGTCACGGCGCT
Organism: Chirona hameri; assembly: GCA_036785665.1. NCBI lineage: Eukaryota > Metazoa > Arthropoda > Thecostraca > Balanomorpha > Balanidae > Chirona > Chirona hameri. Next base: position 24,713 of record JAXIVJ010008356.1, read on the forward strand.
AGTATTGTTTAGAAAAGTTCTATACCAGGCACCAGCGATTATGAAAAGTCGGCCAAGTTAGAAATAAGGCGAACGTCGCCACTGTTTACATTGGCTGCTGTTTTGAGCCAGCCATGTGCCACCAGAGGAGTATATATTCCATTGCCTGAGATTTCGAACACTGCGTGACAGATATAATTATCACGGCCTAAGTTTTCTGTCGGTGCATCTGTTAAGATCTATAATAGGCATTTTCGGAGATAAATGCCGAAATACTCGGACCAAAGGCAATCGAAAAAGGGTTTGCTTCACTGATTGCCAAAATATTTTAATCAATCTGAAGGGAGTCCCAACAATTCCAATAGCTGAAATATTTTGGTAACTATCACAACAACAAAACTATTCAAATTACATAAAGCAAATAGTTCACCTTCAACATTAGTTGTAAACTGAGATAGCAGTTTTGTAGCCCGTGTTGGGAAACCCGTATCTGCAAGTTTTCTTGACTGAAAAGACTCTCCAGCCGAATATATTTGATTTTTGGCGAAGGAATGCGGTGCTGGCAAAATAATATTGTGGCATGGATCTAGCCCGGGCAGAGGCTATACCATCAGCCAATCAGCTTGTAGCTGGTGCTAGCAAGCGAACCGCCGGCCGCCGGTTGGCACATCTCTTATGCGAGTCTTCCCTTACGCGACTACTTTCGAATCTGATTAGCTGAACCATTTTTTTTATTCGAGTGACTGACGTCAGGACTCTGACTCAGAGAGTCTGTATATAGTTTTGATAAACAATACTAATTTACGGCCTTCTGTCCTGAATCGGCGCGATATAAGGCCATTTTTGACAATGTAAAAATAAATTGTATTAAAAAATATAATCAAATCGTGTTTGGGAAGAAAGAAAAAAAATCCAAGGTGAACTATTTCCTTTAAGTGGGAATTAATGGAAAATCTGCATGTGCTCTAGGAAAGTATTAGAAGGTCCGCATGAAAAAGTAAAACAGGAATAGCAGCCATATATAAGAACAAATCACCAAGCCTCAGCCAATGTAATGTGAGGCCGTAATGTAAGCGATCTGCAGCTGGAGGTGGACAAACTGGGCGCCGGCGACCAGCAGTGGAACACAATCGTGCGAAAAACGACACCCAAGCGTCATGTCGGCAGCTAAACGCGCGCTTTCAGAAGTCAGAACAATTGGAATTTAGCTCGAGCTGCCACTGGAGCTGAAATAAAGCTGTCGCCGCAGGTATGGGAGAGGAACAACCGAACAACTGAAGGTTTTGAAGTAAAACCAGTAAAATGCCTTGTTGGGCGATGACCGAGCGGGCGCGCTCTGGTAAAGCTAAGTTAAGTTGTATTGAATTGTTCATAATCTCCTTTCTAGAATCCGCCAAAAGGGAGTACGTCCTGATTTGTAATAGATATTAAATCCTTGCGAGGAAAATTGAATTATATTCAATTTTCCTCACTTCATCGTATACATTTATGCTTAGATAAATATTCGTTCACTATACAAGGCTTCGCCGGCGCACGTGCCACATGCTTTGCTACCACCCACATCAAAGCAAACATATGCAAAGTAAAATGGAATTGATATAGCTATCCAATGGTGAAAACTCGATCTCAATCGGTGCAGTGGTTGCAAAGTTATTAGCTTCCGAAAAGCGTCTGTACAGCCGGTTCGGGCCGGTTCGGGCCGTGTCAAATGTAAATTTGTCTAGTAAGTTGACGAGAAACCTCACGGGCGCTTCGCGCCCGCTCGGTAATGAGTGTTGCGTTTCAGAGCGCTTAACTGACATAGTGGACAGTGGTGTAGGCTGTGTTTTCTTGGACCGTTTCTTACGAACGACACTGCTCTCTGTCTCGAAGGCTTGAAGGAAAATACATTTTAGCAGTTTATTATGTTGCTATATTTGCATGGTCATTTCGTCAAAGACAACAAAACACGAGATAAAAACTTCATGTGCGACTGAACATCGATGACGTATGCGAGGTAGAAAACCTCGCAATGATATCAGTTACGTTCGAAGGAATTGCTATCAAGGAATTGCTAAGCAAATCATGCTACATGATTATCGGCAAACACAATTATTCATTGAGTGATGCCATGTCCATCTAGTGATACAATATCGCACATGATGAACGTAAGCATTCAATCTCAACTAGTATAAAGTTTGCAAATGCAACATCGTTCCGGCTTTCCGAAATATTGTCAACGTTTGTCGTCCTTAGCAGCTGTGCTTAGTTATATATATATATATATATATATATATATATATATATATATATATATATATATATATATATATATATATATATATATATATATATATATATATATATATATATATATATATATATATATATATATATATATATATATATATATATATATATATATATATATATATATATATATATATATATAAACGACATAAAGACATGAAGACATAAACGAATAGTGCAACACAGAGCCTCAGGGGCCCATACTAGGTTGCACAACATACACATACTCATAAATACATCAACATGCATAATACAACGCATACACATACATCGCCTCGTATGGCAGCATACAGGATACATATCATCCCCACACGCGTATCTGACATACACGTATATCCCCCATTACCAGGCAGACCCATTTACATTTCCTTACTTATTGCATATTTCTAAAAAGAAACCTAATCCCATGCATATTTGTAAACTAAACCCTTTCCGGCAAAACATTGATCTAGCCAATTTTTGAAAGAAACTAAGGTTGCTGCGCCAGCTACATCCCCTGGTAAATTATTTCAATGTCCCACAACCATATATGAGGCGATCAGATATCTTTGTCACAGACGCTTAAAATCTGGCCCAGGACCGGACAAACGACTGTGAGCCGCATACATCACAATAACTCCAACAATTAACAATTGTTGACCACCCCGACGAGAGAAAAAAAAACACTACAGAACTCGAAATCACAAAATTGTGATAGCATCATAACTGTCACACATCAACAGTAAACACCCGCCCAGCACGTGCCAGCCGTCACGCATCACCCCGCCCAGAGTCAGTTTGTGCGGTGCCTGGCCGGTCGTCGTTCCTCACCTCACCACTCCTCCTCCTGTGCGACGCCTCCGTCCTGGTCCTCACCTCCGTCCTGGTCCTCACCCCCGCTCCTCTCCGTCCTGGTCCTCACCTCCGTCCTGGTCCTCACCCCCGCTCCTCTCCGTCCTCGTCCTCACCGCCGCTCCTCTCCGTCCTCGTCCTCACCGCCGCTCCTCACAGCACTCAGCACGCCGCCCCGACAATTTCTCCGCATTCCACGCATTTGCATATTTCTCACCGTGCATTCTCTTGGCGGAGTGCACAATACACGGCCGTGCATATCACTGGAGTGAGCGGGTGGATCGCGGTCGCCGGCACGACTGGCGGCGGAGGTGCGGCCCTCCCCGGCCCCGGTGTTGGCCCCGGTCCTGGCCCCGGCCCCGGTCCCGGTCCGGGTCCGGGTCCCAGACAGACCCGGTGCCGGCTGCGACTCGGTCATTCACGGACGGCGCTGAATGCATAATCAGCTGCCACGCACGGCAGTCGACAATGACAGGCCGCGGAAGGGTTAGTCGAAAAAACCGGCCGAGTCTGGACCGGCGGGCGCATTTGAATAAAAACCTGTTCGGCGGCTGGCGGTTCGGGCGGCGCCGGCAACGGCGGCGGCGGCGGCGGCGGCGGCGGTGGCAACGGATAGATGGGTGGTTCGCTGAGAGTAACGGCTACCTAGTGCTGGCGACAGCAACAGTGATCACCACTGGGCTGGCTACTGTCAAGTTACTAAACTTAAATATTTTCAACAGTAAATTCAAAATGTGTCAGACATCAGTTGCTCCTAGTTCGTCCCGCATTGGTGACAGTGAGATCGGGCAGAATCATATCCGGCCTTAATGAAATAAGATGTCAACAGAGGCGTATCGATAGCGATAATGGATTCTGATTCCTTTAACCTCACTGATGATACTGAAATAGCCTGTGGCTCTGGTTCCCTCCTTGAGTCATTGTATTCTTGTCCTGTTTCCAGTCACTCGCGGAAGAGGTAGTCCGTGTCCTTTGTTCCTTGTCCCTTGTTTCGTGTCCCTTGTTCCGTGTCCCTTGTTCCGTGTCCCTTGTTCCGTGTCCCTTGTTCCGTGTCCCTTGTTCTGTGTCCCTTGTTCCGTGTCCCTTGTTCCGTGTCCCTTGTTCCGTGTCCCCTGCTCCGTGTCCCTTGTTCCGTGTCCCTTGTTCCGTGTCCCTTGTTTCGTGTCCCTTGTTCCGTGTCCCTTGTTCCGTGTCCCTTGTTCCGTGTCCTTTGTTTCATCCGTGTCCCATCAGCGGTTACAGTTTCACCGTTACTGTTAAAGGGAATGTTTCACCTTTGTATTGGTTTTGAGCTGAGATAGCCATTATCTTTGACCGTTATTGAAATGTCGGAAATACTAAGGTCATTTTCCCCAAAACTTAGCCGTTTTTAAGCAATTTAATTTATAATTTGCCAAATGGGGTCTAGGCTTGTGCCGCCGCTGATTGGCTGACAGCCACTTCAAGATGCGGTCAAATGCGGTCAAATGCGGTCAAATACGGTCCTGGAAGTCAGACGATCTGTATTTCTCTAACCTTGGCGAATACGATGTAAACAACGGCCAACGCGATAGATTGCGGTACAAGTTGAAGGTTTTACGTTGTTTGAAGTCTTAGTTATGGATTGATTGTTTTTAAAAAAAAAATTGAGCTATCGCAATGCCTCGCACCCGCTATTGTGTTCTGTGCGGGAGAAGACAATGTTTGTATTTAAATCGCCAGAATTGTCTGGAAACGAGTGTGCCATATGTTGGCAGCTAAATGTTTTCTCTATAGCTCTCTATAGCTCAATAATGACGTCATCATCCCAAATTTAAAAACTTAATTTGCAGAAAGTTAAGTGACTTTCCGAGAGGCAAAATTTCACCATCGTTTTCAGCAGCACTTACTTCATATTTTCGACTACAACCAGCGTATATTTGACAACTTTCAGAACGGTGGAACATTCCCTTTAATGAAGGCATTATGTGTCCTTTTCTCTAAGTCCCGGTGCCTGTAGGGGAGACAGACACCCGGGACCTGCAGTGGAGAGAGACACCCGGTACCTGCAGTGGAGACAGACACCCGGGACCTGCAGTGGAGAGAGACACCCGGGCCCTGCAGTGGAGACATACACCCGGGACCTGCAGTGGAGACAGACACCCGGGACCTGCAGTGGAGACAGACACTCGGTACCTGCAGTGGAGACAGACACCCGGGACCTGCAGTGGAGAGACAGACACCCGGGACCTGCAGTGGAGACAGACACTCGGTACCTGCAGTGGAGACAGACACCCGGGACCTGCAGTGGAGAGACAGACACCCGGGACCTGCAGTGGAGACAGACACACGGGACCTGCAGTGGAGACAGACACCCGGGACCTGCAGTGGAGACAGACACCCGGGACCTGCAGTGGAGACAGACACCCGGGACCTGCAGTGGAGACAGACACCCGGGACCTGCAGTGGAGACATACACCCGGGACCTGCAGTGGAGACAGACACCCGGTGCCTGCAGTGGAGACAGACACCCGGTACCTGCAGTGGAGACAGACACCCGGGACCTGCAGTGGAGAGAAACACCCGGGACCTGCAGTGGAGACATACACCCGGTACCTGCAGTGGAGACAGACACCCGGTACCTGCAGTGGAGACAGACACCCGGGACCTGCAGTGGAGACATACACCCGGGACCTGCAGTGGAGACAGACACCCGGGACCTGCAGTGGAGACATACACCCGGTACCTGCGTCGGAGACAGACACCCGGGACCTGCAGTGGAGACAGATACCCGGGACCTGCAGTGGAGAGACAGACACCAGGGACCTGCAGTGGAGACAGACACCCAGGACCTGCAGTGGAGAGAGACACCCGGGACCTGCGTCCTGCAGTGGAGACAGACACCCGGTACCTGCAGTGGAGACAAACACCCGGGACCTGCAGTGGAGAGACAGACACCCGGGACCTGCAGTGGAGACAGACACCCGGGACCTGCAGTGGAGACAGACACCCGGTACCTGCAGTGGAGACAGACACCCGGGACCTGCAGTGGAGACAGACACTCGGGACCTGCAGTGGAGAGAGACACCCGGGACCTGCGTCCTGCAGTGGAGACAGACACCCGGTACCTGCAGTGGAGACAGACACCCGGGACCTGCAGTGGAGAGACAGACACCCGGGACCTGCAGTGGAGACAGACACCCGGGACCTGCAGTGGAAACAGACACCCGGTACCTGCAGTGGAGACAGACACCCGGGACCTGCAGTGGAGAGAGACACCCGGGACCTGCAGTGGAGAGAGACACCCGGGACCTGCAGTGGAGACAGACACCCGGGACCTGCAGTGGAGAGAGACACCCGGGCCCTGCAGTGGAGACAGACACCCGGGACCTGCAGTGGAGACAGACACTCGGGACCTGCAGTGGAGACAGACACCCGGTACCTGCGTCGGAGACAGACACCCGGGACCTGCAGTGGAGAGAGACACACGGGACCTGCAGTGGAGACAGACACACGGGACCTGCAGTGGAGACAGACACCCGGGACCTGCAGTGGAGACAGACACCCGGGACCTGCAGTGGAGACAGACACCCGGGACCTGCAGTGGAGACAGACACCCGGGACCTGCAGTGGAGACATACACCTGGGACCTGCAGTGGAGACAGACACCCGGTGCCTGCAGTGGAGACAGACACCCGGTACCTGCAGTGGAGACAGACACCCGGGACCTGCAGTGGAGAGAAACACCCGGGACCTGCAGTGGAGACATACACCCGGTACCTGCAGTGGAGACAGACACCCGGTACCTGCAGTGGAGACAGACACCCGGGACCTGCAGTGAAGACATACACCCGGGACCTGCAGTGGAGACAGACACCCGCGACCTGCAGTGGAGACATACACCCGGTACCTGCGTCGGAGACAGACACCCGGGACCTGCAGTGGAGACAGATACCCGGGACCTGCAGTGGAGAGACAGACACCAGGGACCTGCAGTGGAGACAGACACCCAGGACCTGCAGTGGAAAGAGACACCCGGGACCTGCGTCCTGCAGTGGAGACAGACACCCGGTACCTGCAGTGGAGACAGACACCCGGGACCTGCAGTGGAGAGACAGACACCCGGGACCTGCAGTGGAGACAGACACCCGGGACCTGCAGTGGAGACAGACACCCGGTACCTGCAGTGGAGACAGACACCCGGGACCTGCAGTGGAGAGAGACACCCGGGACCTGCAGTGGAGACAGACACCTGGGACCTGCAGTGGAGAGAGACACCCGGGACCTGCGTCCTGCAGTGGAGACAGACACCCGGTACCTGCAGTGGAGACAGACACCCGGGACCTGCAGTGGAGAGACAGACACCCGGGACCTGCAGTGGAGACAGACACCCGGGACCTGCAGTGGAGACAGACACCCGGTACCTGCAGTGGAGACAGACACCCGGGACCTGCAGTGGAGAGAGACACCCGGGACCTGCAGTGGAGAGAGACACCCGGGACCTGCAGTGGAGACAGACACCCGGGACCTGCAGTGGAGAGAGACACCCGGGACCTGCAGTGGAGACAGACACCCGGGACCTGCAGTGGAGAGAGACACCCGGGCCCTGCAGTGGAGACAGACACCCGGGACCTGCAGTGGAGACAGACACTCGGGACCTGCAGTGGAGACAGACACCCGGTACCTGCGTCGGAGACAGACACCCGGGACCTGCAGTGGAGAGAGACACACGGGACCTGCAGTGGAGACAGACACCCGGGACCTGCAGTGGAGAGAGACACCCGGGACCTGCAGTGGAGACAGACACCCGGGACCTGCAGTGGAGACAGATACCCGGGACCTGCAGTGGAGAGAGACACCCGGGACCTGCAGTGGAGACAGACACCCGGGACCTGCAGTGGAGAGAGACACCCGGGACCTGCAGTGGAGACAGACACCCGGGACCTGCAGTGGAGACAGACACCCGGGACCTGCAGTGGAGAGAGACACCCGGGACCTGCAGTGGAGAGAGACACCCGGGACCTGCAGTGGAGACAGGCACCCGGTACCTGCGTTGGAGACAGACACCCGGGACCTGCAGTGGAGAGAGACACCCGGGACCTGCAGTGGAGACAGACACCCGGTACCTGCAGTGGAGACAGACACCCGGGACCTGCAGTGGAGACAGACACCCGGGACCTGCAGTGGAGACAGACACCCGGGACCTGCAGTGGAGAGACAGACACCCGGGACCTGCAGTGGAGACAGACACCCGGTGCCTTCAGTGGAGACAGACACCCGGGACCTGCAGTGGAGACAGACACCCGGGACCTGCAGTGGAGACAGACACCCGGGACCTGCAGTGGAGACAGACACCCGGGACCTGCAGTGGAGACAGACACCCGGGACCTGCAGTGGAGAGACAGACACCCGGGACCTGCAGTGGAGACAGACACCCGGTGCCTGCAGTGGAGAGAGACACCCGGGACCTGCAGTGGAGACAGACACCCGGGGGACCTGCAGTGGAAACAGACACCCGGTACCTCCAGTGGAGACAGACACCCGGGACCTGCGTCCTGCAGTGGAGACAGATACCCGGGACCTGCAGTGGAGACAGACACCCGGGACCTGCAGTGGAGACAGACACCCGGGACCTGCAGTGGAGACAGACACCCGGGACCTGCAGTGGAGAGACAGACACCCGGGACCTGCAGTGGAGACAGACACCCGGTGCCTTCAGTGGAGACAGACACCCGGGACCTGCAGTGGAAACAGACACCCGGGACCTGCAGTGGAGACAGACACCCGGGACCTGCAGTGGAGACAGACACCCGGGACCTGCAGTGGAGACAGACACCCGGGACCTGCAGTGGAGAGACAGACACCCGGGACCTGCAGTGGAGACAGACACCCGGTGCCTGCAGTGGAGAGAGACACCCGGGACCTGCAGTGGAGACAGACACCCGGGACCTGCAGTGGAGACAGACACTCGGGACCTGCAGTGGAGAGAGACACCCGGTACCTGCAGTGGAGAGAGACACCCGGTACCTGCAGTGGAGAGAGACACCCGGTACCTGCAGTGGAGACAGACACCCGGTACCTGCAGTGGAGAGAGACACCCGGGCCCTGCAGTGGAGACATACACCCGGGACCTGCAGTGGAGACAGACACCCGGGACCTGCAGTGGAGACAGACACCCGGGACCTGCAGTGGAGACAGACACCCGGTACCTGCAGTGGAGAGAGACACCCGGGACCTGCGTCGGAGACAGACACCCGGGACCTGCAGTGGAGACAGACACCCGGGACCTGCAGTGGAGACAGACACCCGGTACCTGCAGTGGAGAGAGACACCCGGGACCTGCGTCCTGCAGTGGAGACAGACACCCGGGGCCTGCAGTGGAGACAGATACTCGGTACCTGCAGTGGAGAGAGACACCCGGTACCTGCAGTGGAGACAGACACCCGGGACCTGCAGTGGAGAGAGACACCCGGTACCTGCGTCCTGCAGTGGAGACAGACACCCGGGACCTGCAGTGGAGACAGACACCCGGGACCTGCAGTGAAGACAGACACCCGGGACTTGCGGTGGAGACAGATACGTGGGACCTGCAGTGGAGACAGACACCCGGGACCTGCAGTGGAGACAGACACCCGGGACCTGCAGTGGAGACAGACACCCGGTACCTGCAGTGGAGACAGACACCCGGGACCTGCAGTGGAGACAGACACCCGGGACCTGCGTCCTGCAGTGGAGACAGACACCCGGGACCTGCATCGGAGACAAACACCCGGGACCTGCAGTGGAGACAGACACCCGGTGCCTGCAGTGGAGACAAACACCCGGGACCTGCAGTGGAGACAGACACCCAGACACTCGGGACCTGCAATGGAGACAGACACCCGGGACCTGCAGTGGAGACAAACACCCGGTACCTGCAGTGGAGACAGACACCCGGGACCTGCAGTGGAGACAGACACCCGGTACCTGCAGTGGAGACAGACACCCGGGACCTGCAGTGGAGACAGACACTCGGGACCTGCAGTGGAGAGAGACCCGGTACCTGCAGTGGAGAGAGACACCCGGTACCTGCAGTGGAGACAGACACCCGGGACCTGCAGTGGAGATAGACACCCGGGACCTGCAGTGGAGACAGACACCCGGGACCTGCGTCGGAGACAGACACTCGGTACCTGCAGTGGAGAGACACCCGGGACCTGCAGTGGAGACAGACACCCGGTACCTGCAGTGGAGACATACACCCGGGACCTGCAGTGGAGACAGACACCCGGGACCTGCAGTGGAGAGACAGACACTCGGGACCTGCAGTGGAGAGAGACCCGGTACCTGCAGTGGAGAGAGACACCCGGTACCTGCAGTGGAGACAGACACCCGGGACCTGCAGTGGGGACAGACACCCGGGACCTGCAGTGGAGACAGACACCCGGGACCTGCAGTGGAGACAGACACCCGGGACCTGCAGGGGAGACAGACACTCGGGACCTGCAGTGGAGAGAGACACCCCGTACCTGCAGTGGAGAGAGACACCCGGTACCTGCAGTGGAGACAGACACCCGGTACCTGCAGTGGAGACAGACATCCGGGACCTGCAGTGGGGACAGACACTCGGGACCTGCAGTGGAGAGAGACACCCGGTACCTGCAGTGGAGAGAGACACCCGGTACCTGCAGTGGAGACAGACACCCGGTACCTGCAGTGGAGACAGACACCCGGGACCTGCAGTGGAGACAGACACCCGGGACCTGCAGTGGAGACAGACACCCGGGACCTGCAGTGGAGACAGACACCCGGTACCTGCAGTGGAGACAGACATCCGGGACCTGCAGTGGAGACAGACACTCGGGATCTGCAGTGGAGAGAGACACCCGGGACCTGCAGTGGAGACAGACGCCCGGGACCTGCAGTGGAGACAGACACACGGGACCTGCAGTGGAGACAGACACCCGGGACCTGCAGTGGAGACAGACACACGGGACCTGCAGTGGAGACAGACACCCGGTACCTGCAGTGGAGACCCGGGACCTGCAGTGGAGAGAGACACCCGGGACCTGCAGTGGAGACAGACACCTGGGACCTGCAGTGGAGACAGACACCCGGGACCTGCAGTGGAGAGAGACACCCGGGACCTGCAGTGGAGACAGACACCCGGGACCTGCAGTGGAGACAGACACCCGGGACCTGCAGTGGAGACAGACACCCGGGACCTGCAGTGGAGACAGACACCCGGGACCTGCAGTGGAGACAGACACTCGGGACCTGCAGTGGAGACAGACACCCGGCACCTGCAGTGGAGACAGACACCCGGGACCTGCAGTGGAGACAGACACCCGGGACCTGCAGTGGAGACAGACACACGGGACCTGCAGTGGAGACAGACACCCGGTACCTGCAGTGGAGACCCGGGACCTGCAGTGGAGACAGACACCCGGGACCTGCAGTGGAGACAGACACCCGGGACCTGCAGTGGAGACAGACACCCGGGACCTGCAGTGGAGACAGACACCCGGGACCTGCAGTGGAGACAGACACTCGGGACCTGCAGTGGAGACAGACACCCGGTACCTGCAGTGGAGACAGACACCCGGGACCTGCAGTGGAGACAGACACCCGGGACCTGCAGTGGAGACAGACACACGGGACCTGCAGTGGAGACAGACACCCGGTACCTGCAGTGGAGACCCGGGACCTGCAGTGGAGACAGACACCCGGGACCTGCAGTGGAGACAGACACCCGGGACCTGCAGTGGAGACAGACACCCGGGGCCTGCAGTGGAGACAGACACCCGGTACCTGCAGTGGAGACAGACACCCGGGGCCTGCGTCGGCCTCCCTCCGGTCTTTCCAGACCGGCCCTGCGTGACGCGGCGGCTCGACAGCGGATCAATGCTGACTGCAGCGCCTGCTGAGACGCCCGGTGACAGCTGTCGTCTGTCGTCTGTCGTCAGTGGTATGTCGTCTGTCGTCTGTCGTCTGTCGTCTGTCGTCTGTCGTCTGTCGTCTGTCGTCGTCGTCAGTCGTCAGTCGTCAGTCGTCAGTCGTCAGTCGTCAGTCGTCAGTCGTCAGTCGTCAGTTGTCAGTCGTCAGTCAGTATTAGCCTTTTAGTCATCAGATGTTTGAGTCCCGCTTATATGCGGCTCCACTCGTGGACTTGGGTCCCATGGTTATATGGGTAAGATATCGCGTGGTGCTGACACAAATGTTGACTGTTATGGATTATGGAAGTGTAAATCAAAGAACATCTCTAAACTTCAAATAAATTAGATGTGACTTGCATTGATACGGCAGACACGGGAAGACGCGTCAGCGAAGTCGATCGGCTGACGAGATCGCTGACAGATCGGCCTGGCAGACTAGACTGACAGACGACGGCAGCCAGTTCTGATGACGTCAGCACAGTGATGACGAGGCTGCTGACAGACCGGCCTGGCAGACGACGGCAGCCAGTTCTGATGACGTCAGTACTGTGATGACGCGGCGTTGAGAGGCTCCGATGACGACTGGGCTCTGAGGACGGCAGCCAGTTCTGATGACGTCATCACAGTGATGACGAGGCGTTGAGAGGCTCCGATGTCTACTGGGCTCTGAGGACCGCAGATCACCAGTTCAGGCACGAGTGGCGGGGACTGCTCAGTGCTCAGGCCCGATAGCCGAAACGAGTATGTCTGCGAAACTGGTAGATGGTATTGCTCTGTTGGACGCATACATATAATTACACTTTTTGATAATCTATTTAAAGTGGAAATATATTAAGTAGGCATGAGCTATTATGCTTTTATATTTTTAATTTGTGATTGAAGAAGAAAAAAAAACAAGAGCAAATTAGTAAAATAACACTTTCAATCAATACTGTCATGTCACATAAATGTCAAGTGTGACCAAGAAGTATGCACAAAGAGCATTGTACATGCATTTAATGAAGCATAAAACAACTAATCTTATGCTCATTAAACTAAAACTCAAGGTTGCGATCAGACGAACAGCCTATACATTGCTATGGCACGGATCAATTTAGGACATTCTAATTGACAGTAATATAGGTATCCACCATAAAATGAATTACGAGGCAGCCCTACCAGCTATTAATATAAAACTGCGCAAATTGGCTATTATATTATCGCACAACTTATCATAAATAACTATTTTAAAACCTTCAATTGCAATCAATGATATGGCATTGAGAAGTACCTATCATGAGTGTGAACATGACTATGAATTGTTTCTGACTGAAAATTTAACTTTATTGATGTTTATAAATATTAATTGTATCAAACGTTAAGCTGACCATTATTAGTAGAAGTAGAAAACTGAAGTATATCCTTATGCTCATATTAAGATAAAATAGCAAAAGAAAATCCGGATTTTCGTCGGATTTTCTTTTATATATTTTATCTTAATATGAGCATAAGGTTATACTTTGGTTTTCTACTGATGCTCATCAACGTTCGATAGCTATATGCTAATGTTACCTAATTTTGATGAGGTATCATCAATCGTTCACAGTTAATGCATCCATTAATCGAAAGCTATGAATCACGCGAATTTATGACCTCCATGAAATATTATCTTCAAGCCAAAATAAACTAATCACTCTCGTCGAATACATAAAGCTGAGATTCAATCACATATCTGCATTAACTATACACAAAGGTTTTCGCCTACAATAACGCTCACAACAGAACACAAACTGATGTTCAGTTCATTTTAGATTCTGCCACCGTGGTAGCTGTAAGTAAGGCAGTAAACACTACACTTCGGTTGAGCAGAATACAAATTTTAGATTCACAACCATTTTCCATACGGGTGCAGCCTCAAACGACACGCCGCCCGTTTCCTTCTTTCCGCTACAATCAAAAGTGGGAGCATTTATCTTCCTCTGGTCCGGTATTATCTGGCCTGTTAAACTTCAACCATTACTTTTGCGCCGCCGCCCAACTTTGACAGCGGAAACAAATGACCCGGCAGAGGCGGGAAGCGGCGGCGATGTCGGCCCGGCACAGCGGCTCTGAAGCCGCCACCGCCACCGCCGCCGCCGCCGCCGCCGCGCCACTTTAGCCGTCACTGCCGGTTTGTGACGGCCGACGCTGGTGTCCCCCAGGCGGCCGGAGACCAGGGAAGAACCCGCTCCGGAGTAACGATCCATTCACCGCCTCCTCGCCGTCGCTCACTCACTCACCACCGCCTTCCTGTCCGTCCTACTGGCCGCCGTCCTAGCCACCAACACTCCACCGCCACCGTCACAGCCGGTACCGCCGTTACTGCCGCCGCCGTCGCCGACGTCGGCGACGCCACTCATTAGCACCCTCCGCTCACCAGCTCCTCCGCGACGAAACTATGCAGATTAACGCAGCTCTCCGCCGGTCGCGCCGACGGGAGGGCGCAGCTCGCTCGCTCGCTCTCTCTCTCTCTCCGCTGCCGCCGATTACGGCGCTCTCATTAGTCGGGGACGCGCGCCGACGCCGCCGAGCGCCGCTCCAAATGAAAGTGACGTCACGCCGGGCTGGCCGGCGCAGTATGGGCGGCTAGTGGACGCTTAATTAGCGGGCTGAGACGGCCGCAGGCGGTCCGGAGCCGCGGAGAAGGGTTATATAGTGAAAGAGAGGCTAGGTGACACTGTGAGAGGACAAAATTAGAGAAAATGACGTCCATATGCACCAGTGTCGCTGGTGCTTTGGTCTGTACGCCGCTGCGGTTGCAATATAAATACACAAGCAGCGCTCAGTGTGCTCCAGTAGACATGAACTGTATCGTGCATTGCCTGACTTCGAGTGACACGGCCAGCCTGCGACAAATAGCGCTGCAGTACTCCCTCTGCATCTCCCGGCAGATCGGGCAGGCCCTGCGCCGCCGGTAACCGCCCGCGGCGTTTTACGATATTCCGGTGCGTCTCCCACACTCACTCCGCCGGGAACCGTCCCGGCCCGGCCGCCGCCGCTGCTGACTGCAGACGCCCGGCGCAGAAATGGCTGTTTCATTTTAAAATCAACAGCTTTCAGCGAAAGGCTGAGATTTCAGAAAAGCTATTACAGGAAGGTTATTGGAATTTCTTGAGCTGAAAAATGAGGCCGGATCGGATCCATTTACATCGGCGGAAGGCGGCGCGATGGAGGCCGCCGCCGGCCGCCGGCTGAGATCGACGGTTTCGACAGCAGATCGACGTTGCCGACGCAGCGGGGCCGGATCAATCCAATCCGGTGCGCGGCCGCCGACGTCCAATGGGCCGGAACATCGCCCCACCAAACTTGAGAGGCGCGGCGCGGGCGACCGTCAGTGGCGACGGGCTGACGCAGCTCGGCCGGTACAATACCTCCGCCTGCCGCCGAGCTATTGTGCCCCGCGTGCCGACAGAGAATGTATTAGACCGCCCGGCGAATTCTTTTGTTGTGTCAGAGCCTTTCATGTGGTTCGAAGATATTCGCAATGATTTGGAATTCTTGTGCTGATTATCAGCGCCTGGAATGGTTTCGTCGTTCAAAGGCGCTCTCGTCAGCAGGAGATAAGAGGCCTTTCAGATGAGGTGATATGAATAATATTGCAGCATAGGGTGTCAAGTGATGCGATATACGATGTCTAAATAATGATAGCGAAATAATGATCACGACCAAACGTTAGTTGATGAATCTTTTGCTCATGACAAAATATTCAAAATATTGAGAACAGCCAAAATGCCTTCTTCTCTCATTATTTAAATGGCAAATATCGAAGGACATGATTACCTAAACATTTAATATCGAACAACTCAACATTCCAAATTTGAGAACAGAAAATGTCTTCTTCTCTCATTATTTAAAGGGAAATATTGACCTTTTGATATATTGTTCTGCATTATCTTATGCAACATGTACGTATTAAATTGATCGAGTTTCAATTTAAAATTAAAGCACAACTTTTTATTTCTATTTTTTTTACAAATACCTACATATACTTCTTTCGGGGTTCATGATCGGTGTTTTTCCTTCACTATTGGGAGCGCGACATATCTGGCGCTTGTGTTTCAATCTGTTCAACGTTGAATATCTCTCGTTGAATTACCTCTCAACAAATCGCATCACTAAATACGTCGTCGTAGGGGGACAAGTTAAGCCGCCGAATGCATCACGGTTTTCATAAATTTGTATTGATTGATTACGGAAGAACGGTTCAGGTGAATGTTCCATGTGTGCATTGTAATGTGTTGAATACCTGTATGTTGAAAATCAATGGGGAAAGCACCATATTTATTTTCAAAAAATAAGTCGAGGACACCAAATAAAGGGACTATCCCACCTTGACATTATATTTGAGTTGAGATAGCTAGTTTGATGGCTTGGCATTTAAATTAAGTATGGTAGCAGTTAAAACAACCACAATCATTTAATCCGAAATATATTAGAGTTTGATTTTGACATCTGTAAAAAATAAGGCCCATGTGTATTTGAATAGGGACTCTAAACCGATAGCGTCGTCTCTCTTCACCCAACTGGTAATGATAGTCGACTTGTTTTAAGGTCAGCCTTGGAATATTTTCGTCTTTCATTTCTCGATCCTCGGGTGGCTCGCAATCTAGAGGCTAGCACTATATCAGCTGGAGTTGTTGCAGCAGTTGGCCGCCAGGGACCGCTAGTGAGCCAGGGTGTTATGACGTCGCAAGCAAATGGTATCAGTTAAATATTTAACGCTAAATATTTATTGATTTATAAATCAATCAATCAATCAATATTTAGTGGTACCATTTGCTTGCGACGTCATATCACCCTGACTCACTAGCGGTCCCTGGCGGCGAACTGCTGCAACAACTCCAGCTGATAGTGCTAGCCAATCTAGACACCGGGTGGTTCGCAATCTTTTCTGCGCAATAGATGTCGACAAAAAAATGTGCCATATATTTGGCAGCACAAAGGATTTCCCTGTTATTAAAAACAAATCATATGACGTCACCAACCCAACTTTCCGCTTAAAACTAAAAGTTTTTTCAACTTTTGTTTCCGTTTATTCACACAGCAGACAATAAACATTACAATACAGACACAATACGTACTTGTTCTACTCTACTTATTTGTGTGGCCCGTCTGGCCAAGCCAGGACGGCACCAGTAACATCGGCAATACCGTCCCGGCTCCGGGGAGGTCTCGGGGTTACCGCCCCGGCCGGGGAGAGCTGTGGGATACCTCCCCGGCGCTCCAGAAAACTAAAAGTTTAATATCTTCCAAGATAAGCATGTTTTCGGGGAAAAAAGTTCACGAACATGTTCAGCTGACCTCGCCTGAAGTGAAAACATTCAATTTAGTGTGATTCGACAACTTTCAAAAAGGTGGGACAGTCCCTTAAACAAGTCGCCGTCCGGGGCCAAACTAAACTGGCGCTTGCAATGCATTTTTTTTAATGTTTGTTGATTGTTCATAAAAGTTTGGTACATATTCGCAAAAGATAGAGTGAAAGACTATATTACATACATCCATGATTACGAGCGGCTCGCTCGTCCTTCCGTGGTGTAAGGGAAAAATCGGAATAGTTATGACAGGCCCGACCCGGCCCGTGACGACGCTTTTGAGAAGCTAATATCTCTGCAACCGCACGTCCGATTGGCAAGCGGGCTTATTTGCTGAGTAGCCACATCCAACATACCCTGTTTCAGACCAGTGCCGACGCACGTGGGTGACTACCACTGCGCGTGGCGCGTGCCGCGTGAGCCGTGAAGGGTGTTGAAAAGTGTTTTCTCGTAAAAACTCCGCAACGGCTGGGCAGATTGTGTGCAAATTTGGTGTGTGGTTATGGCTTCTCAGCCGCCGCCTTTCTACATGTCGTCAGGGGTGGGATGCCTCTGCACTAGAGCCCCTCATGGGACACATTTTCAGCCCCCATCCCGTTCCAGCCCATTCAGCCAGACCCAAACCCGTTCCAATCATTTCCTTCCTTCCTTCATACATTTCCTTCGCGCTTGCTCATTCATCGCCAACTACGGCACCTTACTGGTAAATCACAATGCATAGGAAAACTAATTACGGGCGAGTCACGCTCGTCCTTCCGTGGAGTAAGGGACAAAATCTGTATATGAGCGACCCGGCCCGGCCCGGCCCGTGGCGGCGCCTTTGAGAAGCTAATATCTCTGCAACCACACGTCCGATTGACAAGCGGGCTTCTTTGCTGAGCAGCCCCATCCACCCTATCCTGTTTGAGACCAGTGCCGACTCATGTGGGTCACTACCACTGCGCATGGCGCGTGTCGCGTGAGGGGTGTTGAAAAGTGTTTTGTCGCAAAATTCCGCAACGGCTAGGCCGATTGTGTGCAAATTGGGTGTGTGGTTAGAGACCCATCAGCCGCTGCTTTCCCACAAGTCAAATTTGGTGCGTGGTTAGCTATGATCCCATCAGCCGCCACTTTCGCACAAGTCAGGAGTGGGGTGCTTCTGCACGTAACACGTGCACACCCCTATTCTATATATCAGGAACGGCTGAGCCGATTGTGTTCAAATTAAGTGTGTGGTAAGGGACCTCTCAGTCGCCACTTTCCCACAAGTCAGGGGTGGGGTGCTTCTGCACGTAAGCACGTGCACACCCCTATTTTATTTCTCAGGAACTGCTGGGTCGATTGTGTTCAAATTTGGTGTGTGGTTAGGGACCCCTCAGCTGCCGCCTCTCCACAAATCAGGGGCGGGATGCCTCTGCACGTGCGCATGTGCACACCCTTATTCTATGTCTCAGGAACGGCTGAGCCAAATGTGTTCAAATTTGGTGTGTGGTTAGGGAGTAGGGACCTCTCAGCCGCCGCTTTCCCACAAGTCAGGGGTGGGGTATCTCTGCACGTGCGCACGTGCGCACCCTTTTTTGTATCTCAGAAACTACTTGCCCGATGGAGTTGAAATTGGTGATACATTTCTTTCGCGCTCGCTCGTTCATCGCCGACTACGGCATCTTACCGGGTTTAGCTCGGACATTGAATTCGGTACCAAGTACTTGCTATGTAGCGACTGTTATAAGCGTGGAACGCTTATCAACTTTAACTTGAAATAACTTCGGCTAGGAACATTTTTAAGTAAAATGTTATTTGATTTACATATAAGTTGAGTGAATCTTCCCATTTCAAGTGCTAATTCCTTTTTTTGTGGAAAAGGTCATTATTTCCCTTTAAATGGCAAATATCGAAGGGCATGAATAAACAGTTAATTAATTAGTTAGTTAATTAAAAACTTAGCCTGAAATTATTTCCCAATGGTTAAATTAATATGCAACAAATAATAGGTAAGCACTGCAACATTAAGAATAGTTTCAAGAATCATCGGCGTCGTCGTTTTTTTAGGTTGGGGATGGGGCAAAGCTGTTTGGCATATATTAACTACCCAAGGAAAATTAGTTAGGTCTAAAGGATAAGGAAAACTAGTTTCCCTCCAAAAAAAATGAAGATTTAGCGTCGAGACGAAACTGTAGTCTTCATCAACTTGAACTCGTCCATTTTCCCACCCTAAAATAATATCGGACCTGTATTGATCTCTGGAATCCCAGTCGGAGGTTAGCGGGGCAAGTTGCCCTGCTAGCCCCCCCCCCCCCCCCCCCCGTTTGCAGAGGCCCTGCTTGCCTCTGCAAATGATGAAAATTTTCGACATCAACATGCCTTAAAATTTGGGAAATGTATTCGCCTAAAGGCAAAAATGAAACTCCAATAAATATATGTATTCAATTTATTGTTTAATCGTCTTCTTTAGATCGCCTATGCCTGAAGGCAAGGCCTTCAGGCATTCAGGCATACCTAAACGGTCCTTCAGGCATAAACGACTTGGATGGTGATGAGCTTTGTCAAGCAATGTAAAAAAGTCGACCGGATAACTATTAAAAACATCAGACTTGTCCTTTTCGTGCATTAAGATGTGATGTAAAGGGCTACTGTTTGCCTACTGTTTTGGAATGTCAAAAATATTTTTAATACGTTAACCCGCGCGGCGCTGGGGGGGGGGTAAATTTACCCCCCCCCCCCCCTCCCGGATTTTCTCCATAACTTGACAACTATGACAGATATCAAAGTGAAACTTACGGTAGCTTATGGTGCATCAATTATACGTCTTCTGCTTTTCTTTTTTTTAATTCGTGAAATTTTTTGGCAGATAATGACGTTTTAGTGACGTCATGCCATGTCATTTTTGGTGAAAAAACGTTAAATGTTTGAAAAATCGCAGAAAATAGCGTGTTACTGCAAATTGCAAATAAAAGGCGTCAAAAGAAGGGAAATAACATTGTCTTTGACATGACCATCTCAGATTTTCAAAATTTGGGGTTTTTGACCCCCAAAAATGCAAAAAACTGATTTTTGGGGAAGAATTTCCACAAAAGTTTTTGTTTGAAGATTTTCAAAAAAAAACGGAAGATATATTAGAGAACCGAGTATGAACGATATTCAAACCAAATTTCAAAGCAATTTCTTTATTTTTGACTGACTTATGGCTCTCTAAGAACAAGTAACTCATGACGTCATTATTTTTTTAATGCGTTTTTTGGCTTTTACTGACTAGATACAGACAAATAAATGCCACCACTGTATTTCGAAGACAAAACTAGTCTAGAAACATGCAATGTTTATTTAGATTAATCAATTTCAGATTTTGACCTTATTGTGACCTGACCTTGACCTGAGGACGATTATATGGTGTCAGGCTGTGAAAATGTCTGCTTCTATCGAATTATACGTGTAAAATAACCCATACAACATGTGTCGCATGGCTTTCGTAGACCTGTGGCCTTGTGTGACCTGACCTTGACCTTGACCTTTGCTTACAATTTAACTTTTACTTATGCGGGAAATGCATTATACACTCTGGAGCACTTTGTGAGATAATAGTTGCAATATAAGGCTTTGGATGGAAAGTATAGCCCAAAAACTCAAATACTTACATTTTACATTTGACCTGACCGTGACCTGACATGTGACCTTATTTTAAGAATTTCGAGTATGCATTCGATTCTTCTTGTTGAGAGCTTGCGATCGCCGCATTGCGCGTCTCGCTGCGGTTATTGGTTTGGAAGATACGAGGGGGTACAATTTACCCCCCAGCGCCGCGCGTTCGGCTGGAGACCCCAGCGCCGAGCGGGTTAAGTAGCTATTGGGTTGATTGTTGGATACGATGAAATTCACATCTGGAGCCCCTATAGTTGAATTTTCACTTATATTGTTTTTTGCTTATTTTTTTCTTCGATATCTATAAAGCAATCGCCATTCGCCATTATAGTGATGCTATGTAAAACGGCGCACATAAGACAATACGGTCCCATCATGTATTGTCTTATGTGCGCCGTTTTACATCATAGAGAGAGACATCATCATAGAGAGACAAGTTTTGAACAACATATTCTTGTCACTGTTAACTTTATTATGTGCAAGTTTCGTAGCTCTAAATTGATATCTTCGTCGAAAAATGGCCATCAAGCGTTGCGAGTTGGGGGACAGACGGTACTGTTCGGCTGCTGCTATCAGCGCGCACGAGCTGTTTTGTCTAAATGCTATTTGCCGGCGCTAACGATATGCTAGTAGTTCCATCGATAGTTTCAGTACTTCTAGTAGCGGAAGCCCTCTGGGGTCTACCCGATAACTTTTGGCTGCCAGTCAGTTCCTGGAGTCTTTGGAATATCTCAGCAACTAGTGTGAATCTGGAAAAATAAAAGGCATGGTTCGATTAAGAAAATTATTTTATATAAACCAGTGTCAATAACCACAAAGAAGCGATGTGAGTAGCCACACTCCCTTTAAAAAGAAACATTTATCAGCAAAAGTCTCTGATTTTTGTCATATAAGAAAAAAAGAAGTTTTAATTTTTTCGGTCCAGTGGAGTCGTTTTGAGGACATGCCATCGATGGTTTCAGGATCAGCCCCTAAGAACTTCTCAAACAAAGCAAAATGCCAAACTATAGATAATAGACATGGACTTGTAGTCTCTTCCGAACTGACGACCCAATAACTGAGCTCTGTCCCCGGAGGCACCCGGCCCGTGGTCGGTGGCTGTTCAGTGTTCTATCGTCTACCAGCTCGTGCTATGAATGTCGGTAAATAAAGCAAGCCTCTGATATGTACATTGCACCTCCAATACATCTGAGAATCTTATCTAAATTTTAAACAGATATCAAATCAAAGTCTTACTAAGCGTTTTGACTAGTGGTGCCAGTTTCAGAAAATATTTGTCCAATGTCCGCCCGATGTCCAAGACCATGGTCAGCTGTCCGTCCGAAACTGTCCGAAAATCATTGTTTGTCCGAAATTTGTCCGAAAGCAGAAAAAGTATTTGATATGGAATGTAAAATATCCAGTGTATCATTCGTTTAATAAAAAAGTAACAAAGTGATTTTTGCGACAAGCCATCCTTGGGCCAAAAAAATTCACAAAAAAAAGATGAGAACAAAAAAAGATGTTCAAAAAATTCCAAAGAAATATCCTTATGTCCGTCCCAAACCCGAATCGGCCTTCGGACAAATTCGGAATTCCAAAAATTATTGTACCGATTGGCACCACTAGTTTTGACCAACAAAGCAGGTGATGGCAGCGACAGCTGGCGGCCAACCTCTGCAACTTGGGCTGCCTCTGGCCAGCCGAAAGATGTCGCTACGATAAAAGATTCGGATAGGATGCGGTATAAGATCGTTGATCAATATTCACGGCTGGAGGCATCGGCATGCACTTGCAGAATATGTCGGTATGTTCAGCATAGTGAGCACATTTTGACATTTTAATTTTAGAGGACATTTATGCCTTTCGGTTGAACAGATGGTCCAAGACACAGAATGTAATATTTCAGGGTTTAGTGTTTGTATAGTGTATACCTATGTGTTCGTGAACAGTTCATGAACAGTGTTTGTTTGTTTATTTGTTTGTTTACGAATTGCATGATAAAGGTCATCTGTTCACGACAAAATGGTTGTTTATGAACAGTTCACGAACGTTCATGAACTGTTCATGAACATGCTATCTTTCAGTCTTTCGTGCCCCGAAACCGCCCCGAAATAGTATTTTAAAGGAAATAGTTCACCTTCAACAATGGTTTTGAACTGAAATAGCAGTTTTGTAGCCCGTGTTGAGAAATCCTTATCTGCAACCTTTCTTGGCTGAAAAGACTCTCCAGCCGAAGATATTTGACTTTTTGGCGAAGGAATGCGGCGCATATATGATATACCGTACCGTCTGAACTGTGCCAGCACTGCATGGAGCATGCGCAGACCAATAACGCACACGATACATTTAATAATTTACAACCTTCTGTCCTGAATTGACGCGATGTAGGGCCATTTTTAAAAAGAAAAAAAGAAACTGTATTAAAAAATATAATAAAATCGTGTTCTGAAATTTTCTCCGAAGGTGAACTATTTCCTTTAAAAGGGGCCCACTAGTCCTGTGTCGAAATTACTTAGCGTAGCGAGGTAATTTTTTCACCACAACACATTTTTCGATCTGCTGTACAAATCTGCTATCTCAGTTCAAAACTCAATTGAAGGTGATCTATTAATATATCCCTTTAACAGTTAACACGCGCAGTGGAGGGTGGGGGCACTTTTGTGCCCCACCCACATGTTTTCGTGAATATTTCGAAAACGAAGCGAACTAGGGCGGTGTTTGTTAACCCGCGCGGCGCTGGGGTCTCCATCCGAACGCGCCGCGCTGGGGGGGTAAATTTTACCCCCCCCCCCCCCCCTCTTATCTCCCGAACCAATAATCGCAGCGAGACGCGCAAGGCGGCGATCGGAAGCTCTCGATGGGAAGATTCTAAGTAATTCTTAAAATTTTATTTAAAAGGTCACATATCAGGTCAGGGTCAGGTCAAAGGTCAAAACCACCTGTTTTCGAGATTATTGGCTGCAGAGACCGGACTATCAACAGCAGCGCGCCGAAACTCTGCCAAAACACTTCTAAATATAAGGAGAGGGTAATGCTTGAGTATGAATATCATACTAAGTACAGGTCAAGGTCAAAGTCAGGTCACAAAAGGTCACACTGTGAAAAAGTAATATGAAACCCATGTGACACATGTCTCATGGGTTATTTCAGACGTAGAATCCAAAAATAATGGTTATTTTGACATTTGACCTCAAGGTCAGGTCAAGATCAGGCAAAAAAGGTCAAATTTTGAAATCCAAAATTTGCAATAACCGACACATGTTTACGGTTCAGTTTTGCCACAGCAATCCAATGGTGCAATTTGTTTTTGTGTACGATGTCTAAAAATGTCAAAATTTGCGATTTTTGTAAAATGCGTCCATCACATTGAACACTTATTAGTGTCATTTGGGGGTCAAAAATATAGATATTTGTTTGAAATTTGGAATAGTCACTCATTAGAGATGGTTATCTGACATATCTTCCGGTTTTTTGAAAATTCTTACAATTTTGGATTTGGTAAACTTTGAGAAAAAAATAAAAACGATTTTTTGCATTTTGGGGATCAGAAAATCAAAATTGTGCAAATCCGAGATAGCCATCTTGTAGAGAATGTCATTTCCTTCCTTTTGACGTGCTTTGTTTGCAATTTGCTTCAATATTCGCTGTTCTATCATCGATAAAAGTTTCGTCCATTTTGGACCGAAAATGGCGTTACATGACGTCACTAAAACGCTATTTTCGCAAAAACTTCTCGACCGATTTTCTCCAAAATTTATCTGAAGACGTCAAATCGATGCCAGATAAGGTACTGAAAGTTTTGCGTCGATATCTAGTGTAGTTTTGAATCTATAGCGAAAACCCGGGAGGGGGGGTAAAATTTACCCCCCAGCGCCGCGCGGGTTAAGTGACATTAACGCCAACTCAATAGCGGACCGTTTGACGTAAACAAAATAAAAATCAGTAAATAAATTTTTGAGTTATATGGATTTGTATTCCAAGATGGCGGCCAGAATCGCGGTCGGCAAATCGATATCTTGGGAACCAACAGTCGGATCGGGATGATTAAAACGCCATTCGGTAGAAAATGTCAATGTTCATCCTTGGAAATAATTTTTGACACATTGGCGGTGACCTGTGACGTCATAGAGGTCAAATTCCAAACATTGTGACATTTGGCCAGATTTGACTTTCGTGACCTCGTTTGCCCTTGAAGATATTGACCGAAGGTCAATACAAAAAATTACGAAATGTAGATAATCATAGCACCTACCTACCCTGTAAGTTCCATCATTCTAGCTCTCATACTTTCGGAGATCTTAGGGGGTGCACTTAAGTGCCCCCCCTCTCCACTGCGTGTTAGTGGCATACCCCTCTCCACTGCGCGTGTTAAATAATCATTTGAGAAAACAAAAGAAAAGATTTCTAGGAGGCATGTATTGTAGGCCGGGTCATTCGATAGGTTTTTGCGAGCATGCACAGATTAATAGTGAAATTATTATGCACTATAATCATTACAAACTTACATGATTTTTTTTGAAATTTTTAAAATGAAATTTGGAGGTGCCAACCGGCCTCTTTTTAGGGACACTTGCGATTTTTTAGTCAATATCGTACATTTGTGCATTAGTTATTTTTTACAATTTTTTGAAAATATAATTTTAGAATTCTCCATATGCTGTTTGACAACCGTAGTGATTGTCATGGAGTTATCATGGACAATAAAGCTTTTTCTCTGCATTTCCTGTAAGGATTGTATGGCACCCGCTCACAGCGCCATCTATTGAGCGGACTTGCAATTTATGCACTAGGTGCAGTTTCCCGGCTGCGGAGGTCTGCAGAGGAGCTCCACAAGCACTGAAATCAGTGGCGGCGGATAAGGGGGGGGAGCAGGAGTAATCTACCCCCCCCCCCCACACACACACACACACACACACACACACACACACACACACACACACACACACACACACACACACACACACACACACACACACACACACACACACACTCAAGAAGTTTGGGGGTAGCAAACATATGATTTCCCCCCCCCCATCAATTTGTAAATTTGTAAATTTGTTGATAATTTTTGCAAGAAATTGGTTCGATATTTTATTTTTTACCGCAAAATTGACACCGAGTGCCCCGAGGTGACCCCAGCCAGCATGAGGGGCCCTCTAAGGCCGACAGAAGGCCCTCAGTCGGCCTAAGGGGGCTCTCAGAAGGATTGCAACTTCAACATGGGCTCTCCGACGTTTTTCTTGCGACCATTTAGAGCCTCTGCAAAATATAGTGACCTAAATCCGAGGAGATACCATTTCGCGCCATTTGTTTTTGTTGGGGGGGGGGGGCTTTGGCCGATGGGTCCCCCTGGATTTTTTGCCCCCTCCCCATCCGAAAATTCCTTCCGCCGCCACTGACTGAAATGGAACACCAGCAGATTAACACCATGGCAAATGGATTTAAAGTGGGTGGGGAGGAGTGGGGGCCAAATAAATATGACTGCATGACCTTGATCTGCCACTCGAGACAGGACAGGTAACTGTCCGATCTCCAGACGTAAAGCCCGGTACCTGTCCTGTCTCCAGACGTAAAGCCCGGTACCTGTCCTGTCTCCAAACGTGAGGTGCGGTACCTGCCCTGCCTCCGGGACCGATGCCTGTCCTGTCTCCAGACGTGAGGACCGGTACCTGTCCTGTCTCCAGACGTGAGGTCCGGTACCTGCCCTGTCTCCAGACGTGAGGCCCGGTGCCTGTCCTGTCCCAAGACGTGAGGACCGGTACCTGTCCTGTCTCCAGACGTGAGGTCCGGTACCTGCCCTGTCTCCAGACGTGAGGCCCGGTGCCTGCCCTGTCCCAAGACGTGAGGACCGGTACCTGTCCTGTCTCCAGACGTGAGGTCTGGTACCTCCCCTGCCTAAGGGCCCGGTGTCTGTCCTGTCTCCAGACGTGAGGTCTGGTACATGCCTTGCCTACGGGCCCGGTGCCCCTCCTGTCTCCAGACGTGAGGCCCGGTACCTGGCATGTCTCCAGACGTGAGACCCGGTGTCTGCCCTGTCTCCAGACGTGAGGCCCGGTACTTGTCTTGTCTCCAGACGTGAGGCCCGATACCTGTTCTGTCTTCAGACGTGAGGCCCGGTACCTGTCCTGTATCTAGACATGAGGCCTGTCCTGTCTCCAGACGTGAGGCCTTCCCTGTCTCCAGACTGAGGCCTGGCATCTGTCCTGCCTCCAGACGTAAAGCCCAGTACCTGTCCTACCTCCAGGCGTGAGGTCCGGTACCTGCCCTGTCTCCAGGTCCGGTAGCTGCCCTGTCTCCATACGTGAGGCCCGGTACCTGTCCTGCCTCCAGACGTGAGGCTCGGTACCTGTCCTGTATCCAGACGTGAGGGTCGGTACCTGTCCTGCCTCCAGACGTGAGGTCCGGTACCTGTCCTATCTCTCGGCCCGGTACCTGTCCTGTCTCCAGATCCAGTTTCCACTGAGCAAGGGCGCTGCAGCCCTCCGAAGTTAGGGGGGGGGGGGGAATTCTGAGTCGATTCTTTCCATGTAACGCCCATAGGCGTAATGTTAAAATCCGAAAATGTTGGGGGCGGCTGCCCCCCTCCCTCGGTTCCTGCGTTCTTGCCACTGAGTTAACCTGTTAGTATTGCATTTCATCGCGTGTGGGGCCCCTCTGCAGGCCTCCGCAGCCGGAAAACTGCACCTAGTACATATACTGCAATTCGCTCAATAGATGGCGCTGCGAGCGTGTGCATTAAAATCCTTACGGGAAATGCGGAGAAACAGCTTCAATGTATATGATAACTTTATGAAAATCACTACGGCTGTCAACCAGCATACGGAGAATTCGAAAATGGTATTTTCACAAAACTGAAGAAAAAAATCATGCCAAAATGTACGATATTGACGACAAAATGGCACAAGTGTCCCTAAAAAGAGGCTTGTTGGCAACTCCAAATTTGATTTTAAACATTTCAAAAAATGCATGTAAGCTTGTAATGACATAGCGCATGATAATTTCACTATTAATATGAAATTTGTTTTGCCTGACCCGGCCTAATGTATTGTGAAACTCCATAACCACGAACGTCGAAATCAAGAGGACTGGGCAATGCATCCGTATTTTTCAGACTCAATCGCTGGGCCTTTGATCGTATATGGGAATAATCGCCTTGCGGGGGCAGATTCTGCCTCCCGGGTGTTTTTTTTCGCTTGCCGGTCCTAAACCGTTGGGCCCAGCGTCTTGAAACTTTGTAACTTTTCCTAGAATTGGCATACACGCGTGGTGTCAAATTTTGAACAAAATCGGACCAGCAGAAGCGGTGCCAGGCTCTTGTTTTTGGGAGCCAATCTGTCACGCTTGAATGGTTACGAATGCGGTTGTGTGGCGGATACTTCCCTCGTATTTTGCGGTACAATAAATGCGTCAGCTTACTTTTAACAGCAATATACATAATACATACTGGGATTGTACATATTTTTGGCAGAGGCGCACTCAGGTACAGAAATGGGAGGCGGTACTGGTGCAGTTACTAGCAGGTTGTTTGTATGTAACATGAGAATCAATCCCATAGTTCATTTTCACACTAACAAGACGATAGCATAGGCGGCTCCAGGCTCTAGTTTTTGCGGGTCAATTTGTTAGGTGTTGCTACCGCCCCCCCCCCCCCCCACACACACACACACACGCACGCACGCACGCACGCACGCACGCACGCACGCACGCGCGCACACACAGACACACACAGACATACACAGACACACACGCGCACGCACACGCGCATGCGCACGCGCACGCGCACACGCACACGCACACGCACACGCACACGCGCACGCGCACGCGCACGCGCACGCGCACGCACACGCACACGCACACGCACACGCACACGCACACGCACACGCACACACACACGCACACGCACACGCACACGCACACGCACACGCACACGCACACGCACACGCACACGCACACGCACACGCACACGCACACGCACACGCACACGCACACGCACACGCACACGCACACGCACACGCACACACACACACACACACACACACACACACACACACACACACACACACACACACACACACACACACACACACACACACACACACACACACACACACACACACACACACACACACACACACACACACACACACACACACACACACACACACACACACACACACACACACACACACACACACACACACACACACACACACACACACACACACACACACACACACACACACACACACACACACACACACACACACACACACACACACACACACACACACACACACACACACACACCAGTGGCGGATCCAGGGGGCGTAGGGACTGAAGCCCCCTGCCTTAGAAAACGGTGCTCAGAGCACCAGCCGCGACGCCGTTCTTGCAAAGGATTTGCCGGCGACGAAGGTGCCGTAGCGTTCTCGGGAGGCCGCCAGGGCGCCCTTGTGTCTACCGACAGCGTCGTAACACTCTTGAAAGGCACCTTGGCACCCTCATATGACATCTTGCCGCCCTCACAACGCATTATGCCGCCCAAAGAAGGTACATCCCCGCCCTCGGAAAGCATTATGTCGCCCTCGGAAAGTATCATGCCGCCCTCGGAAAACATCGATTTGCCCTCGGAAAACATCGTGTCGCCCTCGCAAGACATTTTGCCGCCCTCGGAGTGCATTTTACCGCCCTCGGAAGATGTCTTATGGCCCACGGAAGGCATCTTGCCGCCCTCAGAGCACATTGTGCCGCCCTCGGAAGGCATCATGCTGCCTACGGAGACATATTGCCGCCCTCGGTAGTCGGTAGGCGTCTTGCCGCCCTCAGATCGCATTATGCCGCCCTCGGAAGGCATCATGCCGCCCTCGGAAAGCATCATGTTGCCCTCGGAAAACATCTTGCCGCCCTCGGAAGACATGTTTCCGCCGTCAGAGTGCATTATGCCGCCTTCGGAGTTCGGAAGACGTCTTGCCACCCTCGGAAGGCATGACGTCTATATAGACGTGGGGCGGTATGCCCTCATCATACCGCCCCCGAATGGCACCTTGCCGGCCCGAAGGCGATGCGGTGTCCCGTCGCACTCAGAATGATGACACCCAGTCGCCTTCAGCTTCCCTCCGACGGCGACCGGGCACACGTGACCTTCGAAACTAATAACACGCTTTTGCCCCCCTCCCCCCACCCCTGATAGTGCCCTGGATGGCGCCTACGAAGAGGCCTGGACCCCAATTAAATGACCGTGCCTTTATTGTATTGTACCTTTCACACTCGGGGCGCCTAAAAATAGCTTGGATGAATGTCCAATGTCCATGATGTCACTCACAGCTCCACAGAAACGTTTTCAGCGTCGGTCACCGATTTTTAGGCGATTTTGTCCTAAGGTAAAATCGAACCTCCTGCTTTCAAAACTTAGGTCTATTTTGACCTTACTGGTCTTCTTCAATATCAAATTCAAGGTCAAACGACTGGGAACGCTGTAGCTCCCAAAGTTACCGTCCGATCGCGACAAAATGGTCGCAAACGATTTCTCGTGCCCAGTTCCTGTGCTCACCCCTCCTTACAGTGAAGCCAGGGGGCAGCGATATATTTGCCGGCAACTGTACATAACTATACTTAACGCATAGTTTTGGATGCATAATGGTTTTAGCGCACGATGTGGGTGATTATAGCACAAGTGTGCTAAACCCATTATTGCACCCAAAACTATGTGTTACGTGCAGTGGCGTACCCAGGATTCACTCCAGGAGGGGCAATTTTTGATCAGTGGGGCATAACGTACCCCCACACAAAAAAAAATACTCACCTGATTTGGCCCACTATATTTTTGGAGGGGCATATTTCAACACAACACAACCCCCACCCCCAAGAAAAAAAAACTAATCCTCGAAGCATCTTTGGAAATAGGGCCCTTTGGGTTATATTTCCAAAGGGACACATACAGCCTAGGGGGCACGTACGGACTTTCAGAGGGAGGGGGGGGGGGGAAATTGCCCCGTTTACCCCCCCCCCCCCCCCCCTCCCTTGGGTACGCCTATGGCTACGTGTGTTAATACCATGATTCCCCGGTACGTTACAGGGAATGCTAAGTTCTCGTGGAATCCCCATCGCTGTTAAAGGGTTTTAATTTGGGGACAGAAAATAAAAAGGGGATGGTTTATTTTGGGACATCGAAAATCAAATTAATGCAAGCGTTCAGATAAAATAAAACGCTATTTAAATATGTATGCAATAGGTGCATTTGAGTAGAAGTACACCAACACAACACCAAGACATCACCCAAGAATATGCAATGCGGGCAAAGCCAAAATAAATTAAGCCTCCAATAGGCATGAGGAGAGCTTCACATAACGCAATTCACAACAAATAGATGGAGTGTCGCACAGTTGGT
>JAXIVJ010008357.1:0-55996 GCA_036785665.1 Chirona hameri
TATCCTGCGCCCCGCTAGGGCTATGATAATGTTCCTGTCATTGCATAATATCCTGCGCCCCGCTAGGGCTATGATAATGTTCCTGTCATTGCCTAATATCCTGCGCCCCGCTAGGGCTATGATAATGTTCCTGCCATTGCCTAATATCCTGCGCCCCGCTAGGGTATTCACCCGAACACGCCCCGCTGGAGGGGGGGGGGGGGGGGGGGGGGCATATTCACATGACATGATCACCGAAACCCTCGTTATATTCTGAACCAATAACCGCAGCGAGACGCGCAAGGTGGCAATCGAAAGTTCCCAATGAGACGCATCTCAAACATACGGAAATTGTTAAAATAAGGTCACATGTCAGGTCGCAGTCAGGTCAAAGGTCAACACTAAGGTATTTTAGTTTTTTGGGCCATACTTTCCATCCAAAGACTTAGATTGTGACTATTATCGTACAGAGTGCTCTTAAAGGTATAATGCATCTCACACATAAAAATGAAATTGTAAGCAAAGGTCAAGGTCAAGGGTCAGGTCACAAAAGGTCACTATGCGCAAAATAACTACGAAAGTAATTTAACACATGTTGTATGGGTTATTTTACACGTTTAATTCTACAGTAGCAGCCATTTTCACATCTTGACCCCATATAAGGTCAAGGTCAGATCACAAAAGGTCAAAATTGGAAATTTATTCATCTAAATAAAAAAGGGAATATTTCTAGACCAGTTTTGTCTCTGAAATACAACGTTGTTACTTATCTGTCTGTATCTTGTCACTAAAAGCCAAAAAAATATAAAAATGACGTCATGAGTTACTTATATTTCGGGGAGCCATAAGTTAGTAAAACACATATTTTGCTTTGAAATTTGGTTTGGGTATCGTCCATACTTGGTTCTCTAATATATAATCCGGTTGTTGTAATATCTTCAAAAAATTGATGTTGTGGAAATATTTCAGAAAAAAAGGTTTGTTTTTGGGGTCAAAACCCAACATTTTGAAAACCCGTGATAACCATTTTGAAGAGGACTTTGAGGACCGGTTCAGCTTATTTCCATTCGGTTTACGTTTTGTATTTGCAATTTGCATTAAAACTCGAATGTCTACGATTTTGCAAACATTTATCGTTTTTCCACCAAAAATGGAATGACATGACGTCATTAAAACGCTATTATCTCCCAAAGTACTGTATCAATTTCATTGAAATTTCGTACAAGGACGCATAATTAATGTAGCATAAGGTACTGTAAGTTTCACATCGATATAAATCATAGTTGTCAAGGTATTGAGCAAATACAAGGGGGTGGAGGGGCATATTTTGCCCCCCAGTGGGGCGCGGGATATACCACCATGCATCATATTTAAACTAAGATTTTGCTAATTTTTGTGTCTGTGTCAAGGTTTTATGTCCTTTTTGATAAGTCAAATGTAAATGAAACCTACTAATGCACTTCTTTTTCTGTTAGCTCTTTACATTTGTCTGCGAACTTTGAACTATATTGCTATCGGACCGGATTGGACCGGTTCAGCTTTTGATTTATCAGCCGGATTGGATTGGATTATGATCGGAGGCTTACGGATTCGGATTGGACTGGATCTTTTCAAATGAATCCGTTTCGTACTGTGGTTTGAAGCATGGATCGCTTATCAGCTTTGACTTGAAATATCTCTCGGTAGGAATTGTTAAATGCAAAATGTGAGCAATTCACAATGTATTTTTGCCTCGTCTGTCGATTTCAATGAATAACTCAATTGTTGTGGAAAAAGGTGAATATTTCCCTTTAAGTACTAACAGCCACCATGTTACAGCATCATCGACATGAAATATCTTACTTCATCAACATTATTTATCACTCGCAATCTTGACATCAAGGCGTATAGTTTTGAAGGATATTTTCGCATGTACAGATACAGATACAGATATATGTATTAGGACCCTCCCTAGCATGGATGTTATGGTCTCCACGTCATTACACAGATGAAGTACAGCAGGATACAGATACAGAGATATGTATTAGGACCCTCCATAGTATGGATGTTATGGTATCCACGGCATTACACAGATGAAGCACAGCAGGATACAGATACAGAGATATGTATTAGGACCCTCCATAGTATGGATGTTATGGTCTCCACGTCATTACACAGATGAAGTACAGCAGAATACAGATACAGATATATGTATTAGGACCCTCCATAGTATGGATGTTATGGTATCCACGGCATTACACAGATGAAGCACAGCAGGATACAGATACAGAGATATGTATTAGGACTCTCCATAGTATGGATGTTATGGTCTCCACGGCATAACACAGATGAAGTACAGCAGGATACAGATACAGAGATATGTATTAGGACCCTCCATAGTATGGATGTTATGGTATCCACGGCATTACACAGATGAAGTACAGCAGGATACAGATACAGAGATATGTATTAGGACCCTCCATAGTATGGATGTTATGGTATCCACGGCATTACACAGATGAAGCACAGCAGGATACAGATACAGAGATATGTATTAGGACCCTCCATAGTATGGATGTTATGGTCTCCACGTCATTACACAGATGAAGTACAGCAGAATACAAATACAAAATACAGCATCAGATGATGATACAAATACAGATGATAAAACACAGCGGCAAAAGAGTGACAACACAGACCGACCCCGGCTGCTGACATCGATCGCAACCATATCCCGGTATATAGATGCAGCATGCAGACGGGCTATCGCCTATAGCCTCTGGTGTTAGGGCGTTCCAGGCACTCGCGGCTCGGTACATGAAGCTGCGCTTTGCGAATTCCGTCCGCACGCGGGGCAGCTCGAGCTGGCCGCCTTCACTGGCGCTCGTGTGGCGGGCGGACACGTCGGCACGCCTTACCACCCGACGGCGCAGCGGTTCTGAGGCGCTGGGGGCAGTGATGAGGTGGCGAACAGCGGCAATGTCACGTTCGGTGATCATGTCATCAACATTAGGTTACCCGAGCTCCCGTAATGACGGGGGTGACGTGATCGCTCCGGCCGAGGCCAGTCACAATGCGGTCACCGAAGTTGATCGCCTACTGCACGCGCTGCCTCTGTGCCGCGGTACAGTTCCCCCACACCGTTATGCAATAACGGATGTGAGGGAAGACGAGAGCCTTGACCAGCAGACGTCCGACGCATTTTGGCAGCTTATGACGGATTCGCGCGAGACCTACCAGCTCACAATAGCAACGCTGAACAATGTGAGACGAATAAGTGAAAATATCATGATGAAGGAAAGAGTCGAATTATTAAATTAAATTATTCATATTCAATCATTTCGTCAAATTATTCAATCGATTAAAAGAGAATTGATCAATTATTATTAAATATTGGTACATTAATTCCAATATATTCAAAACAAGTTTTCTTTTGACATTTTGAGCGGATTCCATTGATTCAAAATGTCTGGACTGACGCCATTAACCCTATTCCCTGCGGGCGGCCAAAGTTACGTTAACCTGCGGGGAGGGGGGGGGGGGGGCAGATCCTGCCCCCCAGAGATCTCGAGAACCGCTCGGTCGATTTCGATGGGAGAAACCCCATTCGATTCGCTATAACAATATCTCTGTTTTTGGACCCCGGAATTTTTGTTTTGTTTAAAAATGGGGGGGGGGGGGGGGAGGGGGCAACAAACACGGAAATGTTGGGTATTTTTAAAAAGGTAATTGCGTCATGTGGCTTGACCGATTTTCATACCCTAAACGTTTTTGAGCTTCAAATGTACTGGTCTTTAATATATCAGAAGACAAAAAACAATATAAAATCATAGGCTTATTCAGGGAATCTAAAATGGGGGGATTTTCTAATACAAAAAAAAATATGTGCTGTTCGTGACTGTTTGGGACGTCATGAACGTCACATGTGGGCATTATATGCTGCAATTTGTTAAATGTAATATATTACGCATAAGCGGATCCAGGAAAATACATGGGGGCACCATGCGCGTAACGCTTTTATCATCTTACTAATTTGAAGTTGGACCTAATTTGAGGGTGGGTATCGCCTCCCATTTTTGTATCCTGAGTGCGTATCTGTCCCCAAAATATGTGCAATCCCAGTATCTATGATGCATATTGCAATGAAATTGCTTCTTACGCATTTATTGCAATGAAAACCACGAAGAAAGTATGCGCCGCAAAACCGCATTCGTAACACCCTCTCCAAAACAGG
The DNA here is from genome assembly GCA_036785665.1 of Chirona hameri. NCBI lineage: Eukaryota > Metazoa > Arthropoda > Thecostraca > Balanomorpha > Balanidae > Chirona > Chirona hameri. Next base: position 4,193 of record JAXIVJ010008357.1, read on the forward strand.
AGCCTGGACCGATTTTTGGACCTCTGCTGGACCGATTTTTTCTCTCTGAAAATTTTGACAACACGAGCCATTCAATTTGGGAAAAGTCACAAAGTTTCAGGCCTAACGGTTTAGAAGCAGCAAGTGAAAAAACACCGGGGGGGGGGGGGGGGGGGGGGGCAGAATCTGCCCCCGCAGGGAATAGGGTTAAAGGGAATAGGTCACATTCAAACAAATATTGCAATTTGGCGGTACGTGGTATTTTGAGCTGAAAAACGAATATGATATTTGTTTGGACGATAGATGGATATCCGTCGAGAAATAAACATGTTGCTCTTTTCTCCGTCATGGTCTAACATAACTTCATGCAATGTATGACGTCATACATATGGTAGCTTGGATATGAAAGCTACTGCACACAATAATGACGGACTTAAGGCATATATATGCAGGCTGCTTGTAAGGCAAACAACCGTTGTGAAGTTTCGCGGACCCGAAACAGAAACCCACTAGTCCTGCGTCGAAATTACTTAGCGTAGCGAGGTAATTCTTTTACCACAACCCATTTTTCGATCTGCTCTACACATCTGCTATCTCAGTTCAAAACCCCATGTTAAAGGTGAACTATTCCCTTTAAGCGACAGGTAAACTTCGCTCATATGAGATAGCACAGATCAGTACAGATCTGGTAGCTCATGAGAAAAATACAGTTTCTCCTCAGCAACCGGAAAACGAACACGTTTTCTATTTAAACCATACCGCCGAAAACATGCAGACGCATTATATTTTAACAGTACCGAATACAGGGGCCACCTTTTGTTATCAAGGTATTCTGTTCTCATTATATCATAAGCCGCTATTATTAGATCGCCATTTCGGAACTAGATTTGCCAATGTAGCAATAAATCAGGACACCCTGCCTCCAACGTTCCCAATGATGACGCTGTGGTTTGTAACTCCGGAATACGGCTAGGTACAACTGCTATTTTCTGAAGCTGAATACACATTCCGGAGAGGTAATATCACATTCCTGCGATCCGGTGGTCGCCGTCTGTATGGAAATGACGTCACTGAGCCCTGGTTAGTCCGCCCCACGGATTCGCCGTTTTCCCTCGGTGTGTCCGCGTCGGTACATTAACTGATCTGGGACGACATTGTCTGGTATCCGGTGACCGTTGTCTGGTATCCGGTGACCGGTGACTTGGTACAGCCAAGTCACCGGTCCGGACAGTCGCACTGCTGCACAGTCCGTCCCAGCCCGCGCCACCGTCCGTTACCACGGTAAAACTAGGCGCCACCGTCTGTCACCACGGTAAAACTAGGCGCCACCGTCTGTCACCACGGTAAAACTAGGCGCCACCGTCTGTTACCACGGTAAAACTAGGCGCCACCGTCTGTTACCACGGTAAAACTAGGCGGGTCGGTGACCGCACTTGCAAGATGTTTCAGCTATGAAATCATGCGCCCCGAATACTCTCCGTAAGTCAAGGCTGGGTATTATAAGTTCCGCGAACGCAAGCGGCAAAGGCTGGTCAACAGATGACGTCACGTGTTACGAAGAATTGGCGCGTCAGCCGAGGCAGGACAGGGTTTTTATCCATAGTTCGGCTCGAACCGTGCCGATTTAAGCTGAGAATGCAGGACAGAGGCGGGAAGTCGAAGATCTCTATCACGGTGGTGACTATTTGGGCAGAGTTATTTTGTCTCATTCAAGTTTGTATAGAAGAAGAAGAATGTGGTTATTTTTGCTGGCAATCTATCACGACTATGCAAATAATGTTGATGCTATGCCTTTCCATGAGTAGTGCGCCCATCATCACCGGTATGCCTGACATTTAGTACTAGCTGGGGTACCCGAAGTTGCCCAGGAAATTAAGTACCTGGCGGTGTCTCCTCGGGCGGCTCCTCGGACGCTTAAACAAATGTCTGGTAGGATAAATTAACACTTGTTGTGTTGTTCTTAACAAATTCCACGCTTTGAATGTCTGGTAGGGTAAACTGAAAGATTGGACTTTTCATGCTATCAGAAGAACACTCAACCAAATAAAGAATTAATAATATTCAGCCAAGGTAGGTAGTAGGTACCTACGATTCAACACTGAACACACAACCCTAGCCGCGCTAAGCGTGTTGTTTTCGTATCAGTACCTGATTCAACACTGAACACTGTTCTTAAAACTAACACTGAGCACCACTGAAGACTTTCACAATTTACTTGAAAACTAAACTTGTGTTGTTCTTAACGAATTCCACGTTTTGAATGTCTCGTAGGGTAAACTGAAAGATTGGACTTTTCATACAACCCTAGTGTGTTATTCTTAACACATTCCACACTTTCACAATTTACTTGAAAACAAATTTCACGCTTAAACAAAAGTTTGGTAGGGTAAACTGACATTACCCCGGACACCTTGATTCAACACTGAACATTTCACAATGTACTTGAGAGAAAAAAATCCACGCTTAAACAAATGTCTGGCGGGGTAAAAATCCACGCTTAAACAAATGTCTGGTAGGGTAAACTGACATTACCCCGGACACCTTGATTCAACGCTGAAAACTGTTCTTAAAACTGATTCAACACGAACACTGTTTTCTTAAAACTAACACTGAACACCACTGAAGACTTTCGCAATTACTTGAAAACTAAAACTTGTTGTGTTGTTCTGAACAAATTCCACGCTTTGAATGTCTGGTATATTAAACTGAAAGATTGGACTTTTACTCACTTTTCATACAACCATAGTGTGTTGTTCTTAACACGCGGTCTTGAGGGGGGGGGGGGGGGGGGGGGCGAAATCCGCCCTCCTCCGGTTTTTCGAGGATAGCGCAAAAATGGTGTCGCACAGGGCCGCCGGTTTTTTTTGCACACCTGTTGAGCAATGAACGTCCCACAATACGTAAAATTCTTGACCTCGGGTCATCTCAGGTCAGGTCACCAGACCAGGTCACGTGATGACCTCAACTCCAAAACATTTGCAGTAGTACCACAGCCACAGTTTTAAGCCGATCGGTTTTAAATCGTGCAGGATTTCATAAGGTCATAGATACCAACAATTTGTTTATCTTGGATTTCTAATATCGGTGACCTAAGGTCAGGTCAATTTCGTGACCGCCAACACTGTTTTGTCAATAACTATCGACATAATGCAGATGAAGAAAATAAAATGATACCAATGTGTTTGTCTCGTCAAGATACGTCTCCCAATATGCAACATGACCAACTTGGGTCACCACTTGACCTTGACCTGAGGTCAAATTTTGCAGTTGACTTAACCCGGTCACCATGAATATGATTCAAAGCGCTCTTGACAAGAAAAACAGGATGGCGTAAAACGATTGCGTTATCCTTATTAGGTAAAAAGTTATTTGCGAAAAACAGTTTTGGAAAAAAAATCTCCTTTTTGACATTTGATGACCTCTGGAGCCTAAACTATTGACCTGAGCTCAAATCTGAGGACATCTATGTCGATTGCATTCTTCAAGGGCTTTCGAGATTGCTTTTTTTCGTTTTCTTCTAACTATCATAGTTCCCGAGATACTTGGGGGTGTTCGAAGCGAAGTCTTGAAAACTTGAAAATCTGACCCTTGATGACTTCTGGTGACCTCAAAATTGACCTGAGAAAAAAATGAGCGAAATACTTTCGAAAGAGCATGTCTCGAGCTATCTAACATCGTTTTTGGGTTGCCGCTACGATGCGCGGTTTTGATATCATAGGGGGGAAAAATCCGCCCCCTCCAGGGCGTGTAATTATCCGAGGCCCTCCAGGGCGCGTGTTAACACATTCCACGCTTTCACAATTTGCTGGAAAAACAAATTCCACGCTTAAACAAATGTCTGGTAGGGTAAACTAACATTACCCGGACACCTTGATTCAACACTGAACACTGTTCTTAAAACTAACACTGAACACCACTGAAGACTTTCACAATTTACTTAAAAACTAACACTTGTTGTGTTGTTCTTAACAAATTCCACTCTTTGAATGTCTGGTAGGGTAAACTGAAATATTGGACTTTTCATACAACCCTAGTGTGTTGTTCTGAAAAATCCACACCACTGAAGACTTTGGTAGGGTAAACTGTTGTTGTTGTTGCTGGCTTAGGGCGCGCAGCCGTGAGGTAGGGTAAACTGAAACATTGGACTTTTCATGCTATCAGAATAACACACAACCAAATAATACTGGCACACAACCCTAGACATTACCCCGGACACCTTGATTCAACACTGAACACACAACCTTGAAAACTAACACTGAACACCACTGAACACAACCTTGCTCTGAACAAATTCCACGCTTTCACAATTTACTTGAAAACAAATTCCACGTCAGTCACACTAATATAAATTTGGGCTAGGATCACCAGCATTAATAATATTCAACCAAGGTAGGTACCTACGATTCAACACTGAACACACAACCCTAGGCCGCTAGCGTTTTGTTTCGTATGGCTGCAGAATGAATGTCACAAAAGCGCAACTTATGAAGAAATTTGGGCCCACTAAATACAATTTGCTGCACGCTTTTTACAATTGCGCACGTGCACACATCATTGCAATCAATATCAATTCCACGCTTTCACAATTTACTTGAAAAGTATAGAGGTCCGATCTGAATGGTATTGGTACACTGACATGCCTGCCATCATGCTGATTCAGAGAATGTATGGGTTTTGGGGTCCATCACCAAGGGTTTTCGAGTTTATGGCGTTGGAACAGTTTTAATTTGCCCTTTATATTTATATTTGTAGATGACCTTGTATGCAGGATACTTATAATATATTTTGAAGACCACCATCGTTTCCATTTGAGCTGGATGATTATGCTTATTTACATTTTAAACCAGAATGGTATAAAAGTTCATGACAATTTTAACAACCGAACAATGACTACCTTGGAAAGTCACCTTGCACCATGCCTTGTTTTGCGTCTTTCGCTAGTATTAGTCCTTCATATATTTCGATATATAAGGTGTGTTTTGGAGATCGTGGACAAATTGACAGCCAGCTTAAAACATTTTATAAAAGGTGACCAAATGTGAACGGAGACAAGAGAATCTAGTCATTCAGCAACAACCATTCGCTCTTCTCCGTTTTCGCTAGGCAGAGCCTGCCATCGTATGCATGTTTAAGTCCAACCGACTGCAGGGACAGGAGTATTTGCATTTCTCCTACACGCGTGCCTAGTTCCATCAACCAGAATGATTATGCGTAACTGTAGCGGACTGTTTACTATTAGGATGAGTATCGTGTGTTTCGTGATTACGAGCGAGCGCGAAGCGCTCGCGAGACCTTACAGAATACGGCATTTTTCTCACATATAAACGGCCGACCCGAACGACCGACCATACCGGTTTTGAGGAGCTTATATCTTTGGAATCCCGCATCCAATTGACAAGCGAGGGGGAGGGGAGAGGGGGCGGAATTCGCCTCCCCTCCAGTGCGTGTAATTCTCAGAAGTCAGAGGCCTTCCCGGGCGCGTGTTAATCCATCTTCCACCGGTGGCGAAGTTAAGCAGAGTACGAAACGGTTCGGACAAATCCAACGGATTTGCAATCCGTGCAATCCGCACGGACCGGACTGGATCGGTTAAGATAATTGATAATATAATGGATTTCGGATTGGACTGGATTGGAGAATTTGCATTTTCACGCGTTTTCAATATATGCAAAAGTTATGTAATTTGTGTCCTTAAATATATTTTGCTAGAACATTTCCAGTAGAACAAAGCTGTCAATACCCTGAGGCAGGATAACAAAAAACAACAACAATAAGCATGAATAAATTGCCTGGTTACCTACAAGATTATAAACCGCTGAAAGAAGGTCAAAGTATCGGAGTAGTTAAGCATCAACAATGGCATCATAAACCTAGATACTGACCTAGTTGAACAAATTAATCATCATACAAATGTCAAGGTAAAAGTTAATCTCTGGTCAAATTAAAACACCATACTTTTCATGCTATAGTATTAGCTGTGAATTATCTCTCCTCCTTGAAGCAATAACGAAATATCCCACCCCAAAATAGTCATATTAAGGCCAATTCCCAGAATCGGTGTCCAGAATCTCTTACAATTTCCCAGGATTAACAATTTTTGCATGGAAGCCATACAATGAGTTAAGGGAAGGAAAAATAAGACTGAGAATATCTAGGAATAAATTACCGCAATTAACTTCGATGTAAATAAATAATTTTGCTCACGCAGTTCGAACCATCAGAAATTGATACTTTCATTTTGTCATCATACATTGTATTGTTTTTTAAGCTATTGTTCTTATCACAAGACGCAAATAAACCAACAAATTTGATTCAACTTGAATGACGTCATTGCAAAAATGAATATGGAAGCCATCGGAAGTAGCTACTGTCATAATTGTGGCGCATATTGCTGCGCCACTTGTAATATCAACCATGAGTGACCATTTTCAGTGATGAAAATGGCTTGTTTTATCCAGAGCTATACGTTGTCGGTCCATATAATTTCCCCCAATGTGAAACTGACACAATTTTCAGATATGCCAGCATGTTATTTCATGACATGAACTGTAAATCTCCCCCAAAATACTGCGACGAGTGTAATTTTTTATATTTTTTTATATATTTAAACATACACTAGATGGCCTGCAATTTATATGGCCATTTATTTACTTAGCCATTTATTTATTTAGCCATTTATTTATATAGCCAGCTAATTTATATAGCCAGCTAATGCTAATGTATATAGCCAGCTAATACGTTCGATGCCCATTAACGGATCCGATTTAGGTATTTATTTAATAACACCATTTATTTATATAGCCAGCTAATTTATATAGCCAGCCAATTCGTTTGCTGCCCATTTCCCGGTCCGATTATGTGTTATGCAAGCGATTTGGACAGAACTACAAGGCAAACTTAAGACAAACATTAAACGACTGCACATTACTGCATGCGTGCTAAGCAAAACCTCGTTCTCGTTCTGTTCCTCGTTTTCTCTCAAGTTCCATGGCGTTCAAAGTCTGCACAGTGTAGCCGTTTAATTGCCTGCATCCGTCCTCAACAAAATCTCCCAGACGGAGGTCCCACGTCACGCCAGTCATGCGTTCATTGTCCACAGCGATTGCAGTCCATCAGCGCCCCTGTCGGCGGTGAGGTAAACTACGAGCCGTTAACCGGCGGGGCCGCAGACCGGCGAGACCGCGTATTAGCGCCAGTAATAATTTCCGTTTGTCTTCATCATAAGTTACCTATTAATTAGAAGCGAAATATTTGGGTGGGTATTGGTCAGTAAAGACGGCGCTACCGGCTGGGCATTCGTTTCATATGTCTGATCTAAAGAAATTAAAGGTGTGCTTCACAACGCTGCTAGAATGTTCTTTGGCTACGATAGGTTTTGCAGTGCCTCTAATATGTTCGTGCAAGAGCGTATCTCTGGTTATGATGCGATGTACCGCAAATCGGTGTGGAACTTTGTGTCGCGTATGATGAAATCGGATAATCGTATAATGTCATCGTTGTTTCATAGTGACTTGGCCTGCACTTCCTCGCTTAGGCAAGTATGGTCAAAGGCGTTGTATGTATGTATGTATGTATGTATTTACATCGTGCCATCGGTCCATGCACACATGGCTATTCTGATTGGCGAGTCAATTCGACGAACATTAGGACAAGAGGCGCACACACACACACACACACACACACACACACACACACACACACACACACACACACACACACACACACACACACACACACACACACACATGTATACATTCCTGCTGCATCTCACTTCCGGTCACATCTAATCATTATCAGTCCCACTCTGCTTTGTGAGCAGATGCTCTCGGAGCTCGGGTCTAAAGCGCCGCGGACCCATATCGCGGAGACTTTGCGGCAGAGCGTTGTAAGCTGTGACGGCTGAAAACAGAAAGCGGCGTCGTCCCGAGTCTGTGCGTATCACGGGTCTGTCCAGCCGGTCGGTCGGCTGGCCTGTATGGCTGTTGAGTGTTCAACTTGAGTGTTGAACTTGAGTGTTATACAACACTGTGTGTTGTGTTGTAAGCTGCTGAGTGTTGTAAGCTATTTTTTTGCCTCTCTCTCTTTTCTATGGACCTAGAGTCTGCCAATAAAGGAATCTCTCTCTCTCTCTCTCTCTCTCTCTCTCTCTCTCTCTCTCTCTCCTCTCTCTCTCTCTCTCTCTCTCTCTCTCTCTCTCTCATACAACTTGACATGTACTAAGGCAAGCCATTCTTGTTCTGCTCTCTTTTTTCTCCCAAGTCTCATGCCGTTCACAGTCTCGCACAGTTGATCACCCACAGCCCCCCCCCCTCCCCTCCCTGTCGGCCGCGGGGGTAAACTAACCGGCTGCCGTCGCATTCCGCCGAGACAGCGTATTAGCGTCAGGAAATATTCACGCTTGTCTTCATCATAGGTTACCTATTATTTAGAAGCGAAATATTTGGAGTAAATATTGGTCAGTAAGGATGGCGCTATCCGGCTGTATATTTATTTTTTATGAAAATGCGTCCTGGTTTTATCCAATACGGTATTGGGAAGAATACAATTGTCAAAATAAATATTGCATTTCAATTTCAACGCCTGGCAACCTGCGAAATATTCCTCAAAACAGCTTTGTGTTACCGATATAATTTGAAGAAGGTACCTTCGCCTGCAAAGTGGCAAAGTGTCAGCGATCTTCGTCCAACAGTTTCCGAGCAGCGATGTCAATACTGAAACATGCTCTAAAATGATGAATGTCTTATTTAAGTGGTCATAACTTTCGACTTGAAATAAGCTTCGCTCTGACGACATGTGACACGCCAGGCCATTGCATTATATATCGGATCGTGTTTATCGCATGCCACTGCGACACTCGGTTTTAAAGTAATCGGTCCGGGATCGAAGCTGCGTTTGGCCGTTTTCGTCGATTCCTGATTTTTCCGTTTCCCATGTTAAACCAATGGCATGGGTTGGCGCGTGCTGCGGCCCAAATGTATGTCGGATCTACTTATTTTTTCTTCTTCATACGATGGTGCACTCTTACCACCAGACCTGCGTGCCAATTTCATGCCCTAGGTGGATCCGTTTTTGAGTAATTAGCCCATTTGTGTATGACCGTTACGATATTTGTTCACGCAGGTCACTGACGGATCCAGGGGGGGGGGGGGGGGGGGAGGCCACCCCATCCCAAGCTCGACAGGGGCGGCAATATAAATTATCCTCCCTCAAAATTCGCTGACACTGGCGATGAAATGGGTTATGCCTGCGAAAAAAATAACTTCTTGCGAAAGAAAGAAAACTTGTTTTTGCCTCGTTCGTGTTTCCTCTATTTGGTAGCATTTTGGTAACAGTAGGGATAGGGAAAGAGGTGCGTCTGAAGCTATTTTGGAGTGATTCACAACCACGTAAGTTATAATTTTACACGCAGCGCGCGTCGCAGCCTTTGGTCTCTGCTGGCTGCTGGATGGCAGAGGAGCGCGTGAGCGAATTTTCTTGTATAGGTACCTATGTTTTATGGAATCACTGCGGAACCAAAGGGGGCGGCATGGACAACCCCCCCCCCACACACACACACACTCCAAGCTCGACAGGGGCGGCAATAGAAATTAGCCCCACCCAAAGGCGGCGCCACTCTAGGGGCAGGGATGGCAGACTACCACCCCTACCGCGACACTGGGGTGGCATTGCCACCCATACAATTTAGGCCACCGTCAAAATTGTACTGGTTCTGTTTTGTCAAATTTGTGGATTCCGATCGCTGCGAACATATGAAACAGTTCCCTTCGTCGACCAATGCCAATTTTAGTGACGTTAGCCTATATTGCTATTCAAACTATACTATCTAGTCATGACCATAATATTCGCCAATTTGACCGAAACTTTCGCTCTGTATCGGGTAATCTAACTTGACTTATCTAAGACTTATCTAACCGAGAGCACGCCAATGCAACAGGTGTGCCGGCGCCACCGGGCGAGGCAGAACAGGGCGGCAGCAACGGGCAAAGCATGTCCAAGCAGGGTATGGCGGGGCAGGACATGACAGGACGGGACAAAGGCGAGAGAGAGACAGGACAGGGCAAAGGCGGGAGAGAGACAGGACAGGACAGGACAGGACAGGAGAGGGCAGGTCAGGGCAGGGCAGGACAGGACAGGACAGGACAGGACAGGGCAGGGCAAGGCAGGACAGGACAGGACAGGACAGGACAGGACAGGACAGGACAGGACAGGACAGGGCAGGGCAGGGCAGGCAGGGCAGGGCAGGGCAGGGCAGGGCAGGGCAGGGCAGGGCAGGGCAGGGCAGGGCAGGGCAGGGCAGGGCAGGGCAGGGCTGGGCTGGGCTGGGCTGGGCAGGGCAGGGCAGGGCAGGGCAGAGCAGAGCGGAGCAGAGCGGAGCAGAGCGGAGCAGAGCGGAGCAGAGCGGAGCAGAGCGGAGCAGAGCGGAGCAGAGCGAGCAGAGCGGAGCAGAGCGGAGCGGAGCGGAGCAGAGCGGAGCAGAGCGGAGCAGAGCGGAGCAGAGCGGAGCAGAGCGGAGCAGAGCGGAGCAGAGCGGAGCAGAGCGGAGCAGAGCGGAGCAGAGTGGAGCAGAGCGAGCAGAGCGGAGCAGAGCGAGGCAAGGCAAGGCAAGGCAAGGTAAGACAAGCAAGGCAAGGCAAGGCAAGGCAAGGCAAGGCAAGGCAGGGCAAGGCAATACAGAGGTGGAACAGACGCGTAATATTTTAACTAAAACAATAATTTAGACAACACGTGCACTGCGCCAACCACAGATTGCCGGGGGGGGGGGGTAGACGCCCCCTCCCTAAGATATCGAAAACCACACGGCGTAGCGATAAGCGGAAAACGGCATTGGATAACTCGAGACAATCTCTATCGAAAGCATAGCAGCCATATTTAGGTCAAGTCAATATTGAGGTCACCAGAGATCATTAAAGGTCACATTTCGGCTATATATGGGTGTTCTTAACAAAACTGTTTATATATCAATAAAGACAGGACAAGGACAAAGGCAGGTGACAGTTCTCATCAAAATTGACCTAAGGTCAATATTTAAGTCTGCAGAAGCCATTGAATATGAAATATTTTACAAATCGCCGAAGAGTTTTTAAAGAATAACTTTTACAAAAGTACGATAGAGTACAACAGATTTCACCATTGTATTTGTCTCGTCGAGACGCAGCGATTTAAATTTTGGGTGACCTAGTTAGGTCATCCAAAAAATTCACCTGACCTGAGGTCAGGTCAGGTAAAGGTCAGTTCTTACACCATTTGATTCGTCTCGGCAATCCAAATACAATGGTGGAAATTACATTGCTCTACCTTGATTTGATAAAGAGTTATTGAAGAAATACATACGTGACCTGGGGGTCACCTGAGTTCACCTCGTATATGTATTTGTATTTGTATTTATTGAGCCAACAACCACAGGCATAGGGCCCACTTACGGTTGCAGTCATGCTGCCTCATGCAACAGGAAATTAAAACATTCACGAACTACATGAGTGCACATGGTACAATAAGAGAACACAACTATACTGCATAGTAAACACAGCAGCATAGAATAAATACATAAAAGGCGATTAAAATCGCCAGTGAAAGTAAGAACAAACGTGTAAATAAAGTGCTGATACAGGCAAAAACCTAAAAATAGACAAATACATAAAAGCGCCGGTAAAAGTAAATATAAACGTGTAAATATAGCGCTGGTACAGGCAAAAGACCTAAAATAGACAAGTGCAACTTAAAGCCAATGACCGATCACGGGACGTGATCTAGGCTCACAGCAGCGACCTTAACTCAAGTATGTATCCTGAACATCAGCGAACTTCGTGATGTCAGACCTAAGGGTACGAGACGGCATAAATATATCCGTCTGAGGGCTGCTGTGTGTGAGCGAGTTAAAGAGATGCGGGAGACGAATCAAGAAGCCCCTCTTTACAGAGTCAACTCTTCCACGAGGTACTTGGAAGAGCTCGGGGCGCCGCGTACGTCGGCTTGGTGCTGACAGCGGGAACGTTGCCACAATATCAGGGCAGTCTATGTGGCCGCTGAATACTGAGCGCATGAACATTAGATCGGACCGAACGAAACGCGACCTGACCGATGCGCAGCCAAACAGCTCGAGCAATGACACATAATCAAGTCGTGGGCACGCTGCTTGGGTTTTAGATCCCAGCCACATCAGGAAACGGTGTTGAAGGCGCTCCAGCCGGCGCATATGGGTGACCGCAGCGCCTGACCAGATTACGCTACCGTATTCCAGTACGGATCTTACATGGGCCTTGTAGGCGGCGAGGGCTGCGGCATGGTCAAAGCGCGTTTGGTGTGTGCCAGCAGACATCTGCATGCTTCTAATTAGCAGGCCAAGCATGCGGTTGGCTTTAGCTCAAGAACAAATTCAAGAAGAACAAGAACTCAAGAACAAATTCACTTTCGAAGTAGGAACCAGAGACACTTTTTGGAAGTTTTAAACATGAAGGAAGCAGATCAATCCCGAGGCCAATTATAACGCTACGTGACGTCACGGCTGCCCGTGGTGGGCCATCCGTCATTCCCGCAAAACGACTTCCGCTGCATTTGTTTGGTAAGTTGATTTATACGGAATATTTATTTGTTTGTTCTCGACAAAATTATCCCATTGCTGAGTCAGAGTAAGCGATCTTTGTTGCATGTTGTGTTATTTTTTATGCATACTAACAAATATATGTAAGCTTATGTATCTGGGGGGGGGGGGGGGCAACCCCCCGGTTTTCAAAAGTGTGTGTGTGGGGAGGGGGGGGGGGGGGGGGGGGGGGTCGCAACCTCCCAACCCCCTGTCAGCGACGCCCCTGTCTGCATGGTACAATATCTTACAACACAAACTTAAGACGGAAGCAATTGTAGCCCATAAAAAGGCGCGGGCGCCGGGCTCTCTGGCGTTGGCGTATAAATGTCTTCCTTTGTCCGTCAGTTTCACCTTCAAACTCTCTGTCGTTACATGTCCTGATTTACCCGTTCCCGAACTCCAACATCTCTGTCAGTAAAAGGCTCGTTCCACTGCCGATGATATCACCTATGACTGGTCCTGAACCCTGGGCATCCTTCTACGGCCATCCATCAGCAGCACCCTGTCCTTCCTGCTCCACCCTCACCTCTTGGCATCCCCTCACCCCCCGACCCCCCCCCCCCCGGAGAGCGGGGCTCGGTCGCCCGTTCCCACGCCCACAGCTGTCCATTCTGATGTTCTTGTTCTGATGCCGGCACTCCGGTCACCGTTATCTGCTGCTTCCTGCGCAAGTTGGCTGGATTTTCTGACCACCCTGACCACGACCCGGCCCGAGATCTGCCGGCCGCTGCCATTTGTGCCGTGATCGCCGGCCGCGCCGCACCGTCACCTCCCACGATAGCCCCGCACAGGGAGCTGCTACTACGCAAACATCGAGCTGTGGCAGCCAGCGGATCTATCGCTGCAATCGAGCTGTGGGAGCCCGCTGATGTATCACTGCTGACAGCGGGCACTAGGCGTGGCCGGACTGGCGGCTCCCTTATCTCCCGCACCAGCTGCACGTAACACGTGGCGTCATTTTACCCGGCCCAGATATCCGACTCGCCAGCGCGTAATTTGCGAGCCCCGCACTAGTGTAACCAGTTTGGCGCTGGGGTCATCTCTGGCGGGAAAAGCCGGACTCTGCCGGGCTATATTAGCGTCTTGTCGGGAGAGTATCGCCGTGTTCCGGGAACGGCTGGAGCAGCAGCGCGGCCTGGTGCAGCGGCACGGGCGGCCTGGTGCAGCGGCACAGGCCCAGTCTGCACGCTACAGTCGGCCTGCCGTGACTGGGGCGGTCGTATCGCCAGTACCACTCGGGGAAACAGACCCCCCACCTTAGGGGGGGTCAAAGTGCAACCCTTTTCTCCGGCCATCTGCTGGCAGGTCTCATATGGATATTTATGGTTCATTTGATTAAGATCTTCTATCCGCGCACTCGCATCAAAGATCGGCCTTTATTGACGTATTCGCACACGTTATCCCGCCATTGACGGGGGGGGGGATCTTTAACGCCCCTCCCCCTGATGATTTTTCGTAATACCTAAAAAAACAAGGGCGCGATCAACGTGAAACTTCGGGTACCTTCTTCTACATCAATTGTACGTCTCCTGTGAAAAAATACAGCAATTTTGTCGAAACAAATTCGAGCTATAGCGAATTTAGTGACATCACTACAACGAGTTTTACACAAAAATCAGCTAAACTTTAACAGACCGTACACATGCCATATTTTAAGAAAAATACAATCCAAAAACGTCAAAACATAGCAAATAGCATGGGCAATGTGGCAATGTGATGACCCCAGGAGAGAGACAACATCGCTATCTCGAATTGTTAAAAATGTTGGTTTTGGACCCCGCAAAATACAAATAAATAAATAAAAACCAAAATGCCCACAAAATCAAATTTTTCAAAGATATTAAAAAAACGGAATATATGTCAGATAACCACATATGGGCAACTAACATACCAAATTTGAAAATATCTCTATTTTTGACTGACTTATGGCATATAAAGTGTGGGTAACTCATGACTTCATATTTTAAAATGCGTTTATTTTTATTTTATTGACCATTTTTTTATAACCCATTTTTATAGGATTTTATTATAACCCATACAACATTAGGGGTGGCCAAAATGCAACTGTTTTCTCCGGCCATCTGCTGTCTGGTCTCATATGGATATTTATGGGCTATATATGGTAAATGCAAAAAATCAGCTCATTTCAGATCTTCTACCCGCGCACTCGCATCAAAGGTCGGCCATGATTTACGTATACACACTCGTTATGAATTTCACGGGACTCGGACATTCGGGTGTTTAAGCAAATTTTGGCGCCATATCAACGTCCATAGGTCTTGCGGGAAGGAGCTATATCAGCAAACTATCCCACACCGGGGGGGGGGGGGGGGGGGGACACTTTACCTCATCCTCCCCTTGTGGGTCGCCTGTGTATAGATGTACACGGGCGGGCTACGAAATTTATACGGCGTGTTGCTTTTGCCTTCTCCATACGTATTCGAAGCGAATTGCCGTGTCTTCTCAGATTTGTGCATATTTAGTAATCCGGACCCCTGCTCTCTCGTCTCTTTTGCACTGAGAACTGCGCAATTCGGCGCAAAATATAAATAAACGCTTTCTTTATCGTCAGTATTCGACCGCCGCGAGCGGACATAGAACGGACATAGAGCGGACATAGAGCGGACATAGAGCGGACATAGAACGGACATAGAGTGGACATAGAGCGGACATATAGCGGACATAGAGCGGACATATAGCAGACATAGAGCGGACATAGAGCGGACATAGAACGGACATAGAACGGACATATATCGGACATACAGCGGACATAGAGCGGACATATAGCAGATATTTAACGGACATAGAGCGGACATAGAGCGGACATATAGCAGATATTTAACGGACATAGAGCGGACATAGAGCGGACATAGATCGGACATAGAGTGGACATATAACGGACATATAGCAGACATAGAACGGACACAGAGCGGACATAGAGTGGACATAGAGCGGACATATAGCGGACATATAGCAGATATTTAACGGACATAGAGCGGACATAGAGCGGACATAGAGCGGACATAGAGCGGACATATAGCGGACATATAGCAGATATTTAACGGACATAGAGCGGACATAGAGCGGACATAGAGCGGACATAGAGCGGACATAGAGCGGACATATAGCAGACATAGAACGGACATAGAGCGGACATAGAGCGGACATATATCGGACATAGAACGGACATAGAGCGGACATATATCGGACATAGAACGGACATAGAGCGGACATAGAACGGACATATAGCGGACATAGAACGGACATAGAGCGGACATAGAGCGGACATATATCGGACATAGAACGGACATAGAGCGGACATAGAGCGGACATAGAGCGGACATATAGCGGACATAGAGCGGACATAGAACGGACATAGAGCGGACATAGAGCGGACATAGAGCGGACATAGAGCGGACATAGAACGGACATAGAGCGGACATAGAGCGGGCATAGAGCGGACATAGAGCGGACATAGAGCGGACATAGAGCGGACATAGAGCGGACATATAGCGGACATAGAGCGGACATAGAACGGACATAGAGCGGACATAGAGCGGACATAGAGCGGACATATAACGGACATAGAGCGGACATAGAGCGGACATAGAGCGGACATAGAGCGGACATAGAGCGGACATAGAGCGGACATATAGCGGACATATATTGGACATAGAGCGGACATATAGCAGACATAGAGCGTACATAGAGCGGACATAGAGCGGACATAGAGCGGGCATATAGTGAACATAGAACGGTTAGCGCATTTTTCCGTCAAAGTAACTGCAGAGGTCAGTTTATTGGTGTTATTGTTGACAATCGCCCTCTCAGACCAGCCTGGGGTTCGCTCAGGACTGGCAATGGTTCTGGCTGGCCTATAAATATCTGAAGTGGCCTTAGCCCTCGCCAGTGCAGGGGGAGGGGGGGGGGGGGTGATGCCACCCCCTCGGTTGTTCGGGAATAACTCGCGTAAATATCAACTGATTGCGATGCAACTTTCAGTACCCTAGTTGTGAAAAATTTGACACAAATTTTGAAATTTGTTAAGTCGCATGACCCGTGACATTTGACCTGTTTTCAAGGTCATGTCAGGCGCAACTGACGTCCCGTAGTATTGCTCCTCGTAGCTTGTGCAGTTTCATAGTGTTTGCTGTTCAGGAGCATATGCACAGGTGTTTCCAGGTGATAGTTGTGGTTTTAATTGAGATTGTGACCTCGATTGACCTTTTCAGAGCTCAACCGAGGTCACTGACCTCCGACGACATCATATTACTTTTTTTTAGCTTCTGGCAGTTTCTAGGACATTTTGTGACGCTGATTTGAAATATGGAATCCATTTTACATAATTATATGTTCCACTGGGGTCATGCGCCCCAACAGGTCAACCGAGGTCACTGACCTCAAAGGACCTGACATGACCTGACATGACCTTTTCGGAATTTGGCAGTTTCTCGGACATTTTGTGACGTTGATTTCTAATTTGGGACCCATTTAGAATAATTATATGCTCATTCGCGATTCTAGCTCGATTAAATTCAATGTATACGTATTTACAATATGGTTGAATTTTGGGTCATTGACATGATCTCATAAGTCACCTAATGCCCTAGGACCTTAAAATCGGGTATCAATGGCCTCCTTTCCTGGCAAGCAACACACTCGTTTTTGAATCGAAGCTCTAGCCCAATTAGGGGCGAAACGCTAGGGCGGGGGGTTGTACCCCCTGCACGGTCACGCACTGATCGGACGCTGCACGGGCGAGGGTTAAGCCATCTAAGGGCTCCTCATGTCGAACGAGGGCCCCTCAGGCCGACCGATGCCCCTCAGGCTGTCCACGGGCCCTCTCAAGATGACCAAAGGTCTCGTCAACCGACCGAGTTCCCATCAAGTTGAGCAAGTGTCTCCAAGCCAACCGAGGCCAACTCAAGCCAAGCCAAATGAAACCGACTGAGGTTCCCACAAGCCGACCGAGGACATCTCAGACCGAACAACGGCCCCTCAAGGCCAACAGAGCGTGCCTCAGGCCACCATGCGTGCACCTGTCCGCCGGGGAGAACTGAATTGATCAGTTCAGCGGTGTCCAAATCAGTTCGTGTGGTTGGGAATTGATCGATTTTGTGCGATATTGGCATGGGTGTCGGAAGCCGGGGTCACGGGGGACGCGTCCCCCCAACATTTGCGGATCTTAACATTACGCCTATGGGCGTTGCATGGCAAGAATCGAGTTCAAAATGCCTCCATCCCCCAACATTCAGAAGGTGGCGACGGCCTTGGGTATCAGACCGCAGCAGCGGGAAATTGATCAGTTCAGCGACAGGAGTAGTCAGTTCGTGTGTCAGTGAATTGATCAATTAAGAGCGGTTGTGGAGTTCGTGTTCGGGGAGTTGATGTTGGGTGGGAGTTAGTTATTGTGGCAGAGCATTGCTTCGTTCAGCGCGCCAGTAGAGCTTGAGTGCCGGGAAGTTCATCAGTTCAGCGGCGGGAGTTAGTTCGTATTTCGGTGAACTGATCAGTTCAGCGCTGTTCTGTCTGTCCGTGTGTCGGGGCCGGCGCGGTGTGATTTCACGTCACGGCAGAACGGCGAGCTGTGCTCAGCAGTGGTACGTTCCAGCAGTGGTACGTGCCAGCAGTGGTACGTGCGAGCAGTGGTACGTGCGAGCAGTGGTACATGCCAGCAGTGGTACGTGCCAGCAGTGGTACGTGCCAGCAGTGGTACGTCCCAGCAGTGGTACGTGCCAGCAGTGGTACGTGTGAGGAGTGGTACGTGCCAGCAGTGGTACGTGCCAGAAGTGGTACGTACCAGAAGTGGTACGTGCCTTAGACGATCGGACACGGCTGCATATCCCTATACGCAATAATACACTGGAAATGAGGAGCTGGTACCGGTGCCACAGACTTCGCCACGGAGAGGGAGGGCAAGCGGGGAAACTTGTCTCCCCCTCCCAAGCTCAAACTGGTGACCCCCTGAGAGCGATACAAATCCCAGGTAGTTTTAGGGTCGGAAAAAGGAGTAGGCTGGTGAAGTCTACAGGTTCGCTTTGACGCTAAATATGCATATTTGGTAAAATATAGTTTATTCCTTTCTAGCAAAAAAAGTCGCCTTTTTTAGGTAGCTAACGTTTGCCAGACAGCTTTGCTCCCCACTCAACCTAAAAATCCTAGCGACGCCAATGACCGGTGTTCATACTATCAGAGGCGCAGCCAGGATTTTGCGACGGGGGGGGGGGGGGGGGGGGGGGGGGGCTAACCGAAGTGGGCCCCTTGACATTAGCTGATGCCCCCCCAAATACCATGCATTTGTTTGTAATTTTCATAAAATGTAATTGTATTGATTTATTTTTGGGATGGGATCATAGGGGTCCTCGTAAGTCGTAGCCAATGGGGGGCCCACATAATTAACCTTCGCCCTACGGGAGCTTGTTTCACCTTCGCCCTACGGGGGGGGGGGGGGCTGACAACCCCCTGTTAACTTCCGAACCAAGCAACTTAGAGAAATGTGGTAAGAGCAAGCATGTTGCCTGTCATGAGAAGAATCTAACAATATACGATTTTTAGGTTTGAAGTCAACGGGTGACCTTCCAGGTCAAGTGAATGACCTCGGCTCAACCACGTCCAGAACAGCGATTTTGCTCGTCAGAAAACCTCAAAATTAGAAGTTGATAAATGTAAATAAAAAGGCAAGTTCCTAGACCAGGTTTGTGTCAGAAATACAGAAAATGTAATTATTTGTTCGTATCTTGTCAAAAAGTCAAAAAAGTGATTTTAACAAAATGACGTCTTGAGTTTCTTACACTTAGGGGGAGCCATCACTCAGTCAAAAATATATATATTGCTTTGAAATTTTGTTTGGGTATTGTACATACTCAGTTCTCTCCCATATATTCCGATTTTGCTAGCATCTTTGACAATTTTGGTTTTGTGGTGATTTAATTTTTTATTTATTTGAGGGGTCAAAAATCCCAAATTTTGAAAATCCGAGATCGCTATTTTAAAGAGAATGCTATTTGATATCTTTGATTAAATTGTGTTTGCAATTTGCTTCAAAATTCTGTTCTGTACGATTTTTCAAATATTTATTGTTTTTCCACCAACATGAAGTCACATGAACTTCATGTTGGTGGCGCTTTGAATACAAAACAAACTAATTACCAAACCATTTGAAACACGCAAATATCTCCAAGTCTTAAAACAACTATCATCACCATTTGGTAAAGAGAGGTGACGTCATCGGCTTTAGATCCTTATTCAAATACACGTGGGGTTTATTCGTTACAATTGTCAATACCAAGCTCGAATTTCTTTTTGATTAGACCTATGTGGTTGTTTTAACTGCTACCCTACTTCATTGCAATGCAAATCCAACAACATGGCAGACATAGACATGATGGCAGACTTCACATGATTATCTCCCAAACTACTAAACCAATTTAAATTAAAGTTTTATAGCATACGTATAATTGTTGTAAACTCAGCTACGCAAAATTTCAGCAACTTACTTTGTATGTGTAAGCATTTATTCAAGAAAAACATCGAGGGGGGGGGGGGGGCTGTCAGGCGAGGGTAGAGCGTAGGGCGAGGGTTAAACAGTACCGTTTGTTGTAAAACAACGACAAATATGTTTTGACGACAATTCTATTTTTATTTTTTTAGGGTTCAAAAACTGAGAACTTCGAAAATTGGAGATATAAATTTTAAAGAGAATGTCATTTCCTATCTTGTTTCGTTTTATTTTTCCAATTTGCTCTAAAACTCGATTTTCGATTTGTAAAACATTGATCGTTTTTCCACCAAAAATGGCATGGCATGACGTCACTAACACGTCGTTATCTCCCAAAGTGCTGCACTATTTTCATTGAAATTGTGTGATAAGACGTATAATTAATGCAGCATAAGGTACTGCAAGATTGACGTCGATGTTTTTAAGTTATTGAGAAAATCCGTGATGGGGAAGATTCTGCCACCTCCAGCGGGGCGCGGGTTAATGATAATAATATCCAGAATCTTCTTCAATTCAGATTCAGGAAACAACACAGTACGTACATGCCGATTGTGCACATGTACGATGAAGTTACAAAATATCTACAAAATAACGAAATAACTTGCTCCTTATACCTTGATTTACAAAAAGCTTTCGATACAGTTTGCTTAGAAATTCCCTTGAAAACAAATACATTGCATCATGAGATACGAGGGGTTTCTATAACACGATAGAGTCATATCTTAATAACAGGCATCAGATGACATTAATAGATGACGTTGTAACTAAGAAACGAATGATTAAAATTGGCTTCCCAAAGGGTTTAATTTTAGGTCCTCTCTTATTTACTCTCTATATTAATGGCATCAGTAATACAACAGACATAGATACCTTGTACTTATTTGCTGATGATACGGCAATTTATATTCAAGCTATAAATGTTGAAGAGCTCCAAATAAAGATTAATGAATTAATTCCCCCAAAATAACGAATGAGTTCTATGCAAATATATTATCACTAAGTGCATCAAAGACAAATTACCAAATTTATTCAAGATCAGTGACGATCTTGACATAATACGCTCAGTAGAGGGGGGGGGGGGGGGGGCACTTTTGTGCCCCCACATGTTTTTCGTGAACAGCTCAAAAACGAAGCGGAGCAGGGCGGTGATTTGTTTTGCGCGACATTAAAGCCAACTCAATAGCGGATCGTTTGATAGAAAACAAGTAAATCGGTCAGTAAATATTTGAAATATATGGATTTGCATTCCAAGATGGCGGCCAGAATCGAGTTAGGCGAAGAGATATCTTCGGAACCAACAGTCGGATCGGGATGATTCAAACGCCATTCGGTAGCCATTGTCAATGTTCATCCTCGAACACAATTTTGTACACATTGCTGGTGACCTGTGACGTCACAGAGGCCAAATTCCGAAATTGTGACATTTGAACAGATTTGACCTTCGTGACCTCGTTTGACCTCGAATATATTGATTTAAGGTCACACAAAAAATTCAGCAACTGTAGATCATCATAGCACCTACCTACCCTGTAAGTTTGATCATTCTAGCTCTCATACTTTCGGAGATCTTAGGGGGGGGGGGGGCACTAAAGTGCCGCCCCCCTCCACTGCGTGTTAGTGGCATACCCATCTTCACTGCGCGTGTTAAATTATACACCAATCACGAGCAAAGATATAGCGTGGAGTCATGACCAACTTTGATCATTGAAAGCATGAATTGATTTATCATGCAACTCAACAATTTTTTTTTTTGTCTTCAAAAGTTCAAAAAGCCTCGCCCATAGCAAAATAAGTATCCAATGACCCAATAAGGATCACCTACTTTTAGGTTATTGAACTTGCCCATGATAACATACAAGAGCCCATGGCGAGATTTGATCATAGGCAGTGTTCACAACATCAGTTTGTAGTAGAGTTCTACACGGGGCGGCTCCAGCCCCACGGACGGTTGTGCCCTACGGCTAATGGGACGGGCCGGGCTGACACAAATCTCCAGAACATGGCCACGGCTGTGGCTACGGCTGTGGTCTAGCTGAGCTTTTTTTATCATACTTCCAAAAGTTCCTTGAATATAACTTAATATGTTGCTGTAGTGGCCACACACAACATATCAATATTTTACCACATTACAATGCCACAGATACATTATAATTATTGATAACCTTCACTGAAATAAGGATCAAGACAGCGGGCATAAGTATGTGAATACGTAACCTTCTGCTCATGTTATATCTTAATAAAACTTGAAATCGGTATACAAAATTACATTAATATATTTCGACTTGCGTCATCCTCAGAATGTTCATCTCAACACCAAACAAAACAAAAACAATTCCCTGGTGCAAATGCGTGCGTCAATGCGCGAAGATCCTCAAAAGCCCCGACAATTCCTGAATTTTCCCTTGCTGGAAGTGGCTAGCAAGATAACTTTTAAACCAGCGAATGTCGACGCCATAGAGTTCGAGTTTGCGGAGAAGAGGGTCGTGCGGAATCACATAAAACATTTCGAACAGTCAAGTAGGCATAACAGCGTGATGTCACTACGATCCATGGCAGAAAATACTCTATCAGTGACAGTTAAAAGCGCGGTATCGGTTGAGTGATTCCGTCTAAAGCCGTGCTGGTTTGGCGAAAACAATTGATGGGTGGTGAAGTAATAAAAGAGTTGCTCGTAAACGACGCGCTCGATGATTTTAGCTATGGTGGGTAAAATAGAGATGGGTCGATAGTTCGCGGTCTCGGTGGATTTGGGCGACTTCTGGATGGGGTGAACAAGGGTTAGCTTCCATGAATCGGGAACATGATGTGACACGAGGCTACTATTTACAATGTGAGTAATGACGTGACTAAGTGATGACAGACAGATTTTCACAAAACGGACACAAGGCCCGTCAGAACCACACGCGGCAGAGTTGCACATCCGCGAAATCACACGGCACAAGTCATCCGGCGAGATGGGTGCCACCTGGAAGCGGCCGGTGGCTACCCGATGTCATGTGATGTCATCGATTCCCAAGATTTTGACGCATCGACATTTGTGGCGTGGTTTGTAAATGGCCTTTTAACATTCACCTTGGTCCCAAGAGGATCAGGTGCTTGCGTCCACAAACCAAACCTTTTA
This sequence comes from Chirona hameri, assembly GCA_036785665.1. Taxonomy (NCBI): domain Eukaryota; kingdom Metazoa; phylum Arthropoda; class Thecostraca; order Balanomorpha; family Balanidae; genus Chirona; species Chirona hameri. The sequence continues at coordinate 27,371 of JAXIVJ010008357.1, forward strand.
ACATTAGCGAAGGAGTAAGATCTTTGTCCCTTCGCTGTCAAAATAGGGGCGACTTAGGAGCATAATGTTATTTAGATAAGTTAGATACATTGAATCGGCCTTTATTTCAAAACCTTTTTTATGTAAATCGGCTTGGTAGAATAATGGATATAGTCTTTCAAAAATTGCGTGTTATTATTGATTTGTATAGGGGCAAGATTTTCTGCGTCCAGATGACGTCACCAGCCCTTAGTCAGATTCGGTCAAATCGCCGGATGACTTTACCTTCTTATAGGGCCTTGGTTTGACCGTGTTTGTATTTGTTAGTTGCCCTCATTTTGTAGACTTTTCCTAGATATGTGACATGTGCATAACTTTACTACCTTAGTACCTTTGCTGCATCCGCGAGTCATACACCCTGGTGAGAAAGATTGGCTAACGAAGCCAGGTCCGCTGCTGGTTAGTCTCTGCACTCTGTAGAACAAGAATGTTAATGTCGGGGTGAGCTTACACCTCTTTGTAAAAGTACAGTAGGTACTTACGCCAATGTGCATCCTGTGCGTGTATTCATGTTCAACAAAGCTGTCAGGTTATGGGATTAACTGAATGCTGACTGAAATTCGCTAATTACATTGCATTTCTCTCAATTTCCACTGGCCTCTGACTTCTGAGTCAAATTAAAATGTGAAAAGGTGGCAATTGACAAACGGAATCATCCAAATGAATAAAAGACTGTGCATTTCACAATATAATGAAGTTGTGGTTTTTGGCCACTTCTAGTTTTCAACTTTTTAAGGTACCTTTCTGGTTATCACTTCTACTTTACTGGCTTGTTAACCAAAAATGGCTATTTTTGTAGCACCAGCAGATAAACAGTAGAAACAGGTAGATCGACCCATGCTATTAATTGGATACACTAAACAGCTTATTTTTGACACCATTTTAACTTAAAATTAGCACAATTATTGTTTCTGAAAAAAATTGCTCGGCCGGCTGGCGGCCGGCTGCTCACATTTGACCACGGCTGTGGGCGGCTGCGCCTGTGGTGCCACGGCTGTGGGTGGCTGCGGCAGTGGTGCCACGGCTGTGGGGCGGGTAGGTCAAACCACACAGTCAAACCAACAAATCCAATATGTCCGGCCAAATTCGAACACCGAGGGTGGAGACTTCCAGTTGCCGTCCAGCTGGACACGTCTAACACCTAGACGCGTCTAACCCCTAGACACGTCTAACCCCTAGACGCGTCTAACCCCTAGACACGTCTAACCCTAGACGCGTCTAACCCCTAGACGCGTCTAACCCCTAGACGCGTCTAACCCCTAGACGCGTCTAACCCCTAGACACGTCTAACCCCTAGACACGTCTAACCCCTAGACACGTTTAACCCCTAGACGCGTTTAACCCCTAGACACGTCTAACCCCTAGACACGTCTAACCCCTAGACACGTTTAACCCCTAGACGCGTTTAACCCCTAGACACGTCTAACCCCTAGACACGTCTAACCCCTAGACGCGTCTAACCCCTAGACACGTCTAACCCCTAGACACGTTTAACCCCTAGACGCGTCTAACCCCCAGGCGCGTCTAGCTGGACGCGTCTAACCCCTAGACGCGTCTAACCCCTAGACACGTCTAACCCCTAGACGCGTCTAACCCCTAGACGCGTTTAACCCCTAGACACGTCTAACCCCCAGGCGTGTCTAGCTGGACGCGTTTAACCCCTAGACGCGTCTAACCCCTAGACACGTCTAACCCCTAGACGCGTTTAACCCCTAGACACGTCTAACCCCTAGACGCGTTTAACCCCTAGACACGTCTAACCCCCAGGCGTGTCTAGCTGGACGCGTCTAACCCCTAGACGCGTCTAACCCCTAGACACGTCTAACCCCTAGACGCGTTTAACCCCTAGACACGTCTAACCCCCAGGCGTGTCTAGCTGGACGCGTCTAACCCCTAGACGCGTCTAACCCCTAGACACGTCTAACCCCTAGACGCGTCTAACCCCTAGACGCGTCTAACCCCTAGACACGTCTAACCCCTAGACACGTCTAACCCCTAGACGCGTCTAACCCCTAGACGCGTTTAACCCCTAGACACGTCTAACCCCCAGGCGTGTCTAGCTGGACGCGTTTAACCCCTAGACGCGTCTAACCCCTAGACACGTCTAACCCCTAGACAATATGCAAAAAAATTACCGGTAAGTGTCTGGACAGACAGATTGGAAATGGACAGACAGATTTTCACAAAACGGACACAAGGCCCGTCAGAACCACACGCGGCAGAGTTGCACATCCGCGAAATCACACGGCACAAGTCATCCGGCGAGATGGGTGCCACCTGGAAGCGGCCGGTGGCTACCCGATGTCATGTGATGTCATCGATTCCCAAGATTTTGACGCATCGACATTTGTGGCGTGGTTTGTAAATGGCCTTTTAACATTCACCTTGGTCCCAAGAGGATCAGGTGCTTGCGTCCACAAACCAAACCTTTTAACATTAGCGAAGGAGTAAGATCTTTGTCCCTTCGCTGTCAAAATAGGGGCGACTTAGGAGCATAATGTTATTTAGATAAGTTAGATACATTGAATCGGCCTTTATTTCAAAACCTTTTTTATGTAAATCGGCTTGGTAGAATAATGGATATAGTCTTTCAAAAATTGCGTGTTATTATTGATTTGTATAGGGGCAAGATTTTCTGCGTCCAGATGACGTCACCAGCCCTTAGTCAGATTCGGTCAAATCGCCGGATGACTTTACCTTCTTATAGGGCCTTGGTTTGACCGTGTTTGTATTTGTTAGTTGCCCTCATTTTGTAGACTTTTCCTAGATATGTGACATGTGCATAACTTTACTACCTTAGTACCTTTGCTGCATCCGCGAGTCATACACCCTGGTGAGAAAGATTGGCTAACGAAGCCAGGTCCGCTGCTGGTTAGTCTCTGCACTCTGTAGAACAAGAATGTTAATGTCGGGGTGAGCTTACACCTCTTTGTAAAAGTACAGTAGGTACTTACGCCAATGTGCATCCTGTGCGTGTATTCATGTTCAACAAAGCTGTCAGGTTATGGGATTAACTGAATGCTGACTGAAATTCGCTAATTACATTGCATTTCTCTCAATTTCCACTGGCCTCTGACTTCTGAGTCAAATTAAAATGTGAAAAGGTGGCAATTGACAAACGGAATCATCCAAATGAATAAAAGACTGTGCATTTCACAATATAATGAAGTTGTGGTTTTTGGCCACTTCTAGTTTTCAACTTTTTAAGGTACCTTTCTGGTTATCACTTCTACTTTACTGGCTTGTTAACCAAAAATGGCTATTTTTGTAGCACCAGCAGATAAACAGTAGAAACAGGTAGATCGACCCATGCTATTAATTGGATACACTAAACAGCTTATTTTTGACACCATTTTAACTTAAAATTAGCACAATTATTGTTTCTGAAAAAAATTGCTCGGCCGGCTGGCGGCCGGCTGCTCACATTTGACCACGGCTGTGGGCGGCTGCGCCTGTGGTGCCACGGCTGTGGGTGGCTGCGGCAGTGGTGCCACGGCTGTGGGGCGGGTAGGTCAAACCACACAGTCAAACCAACAAATCCAATATGTCCGGCCAAATTCGAACACCGAGGGTGGAGACTTCCAGTTGCCGTCCAGCTGGACACGTCTAACACCTAGACGCGTCTAACCCCTAGACACGTCTAACCCCTAGACGCGTCTAACCCCTAGACACGTCTAACCCTAGACGCGTCTAACCCCTAGACGCGTCTAACCCCTAGACGCGTCTAACCCCTAGACGCGTCTAACCCCTAGACACGTCTAACCCCTAGACACGTCTAACCCCTAGACACGTTTAACCCCTAGACGCGTTTAACCCCTAGACACGTCTAACCCCTAGACACGTCTAACCCCTAGACACGTTTAACCCCTAGACGCGTTTAACCCCTAGACACGTCTAACCCCTAGACACGTCTAACCCCTAGACGCGTCTAACCCCTAGACACGTCTAACCCCTAGACACGTTTAACCCCTAGACGCGTCTAACCCCCAGGCGCGTCTAGCTGGACGCGTCTAACCCCTAGACGCGTCTAACCCCTAGACACGTCTAACCCCTAGACGCGTCTAACCCCTAGACGCGTTTAACCCCTAGACACGTCTAACCCCCAGGCGTGTCTAGCTGGACGCGTTTAACCCCTAGACGCGTCTAACCCCTAGACACGTCTAACCCCTAGACGCGTTTAACCCCTAGACACGTCTAACCCCTAGACGCGTTTAACCCCTAGACACGTCTAACCCCCAGGCGTGTCTAGCTGGACGCGTCTAACCCCTAGACGCGTCAACCCCTAGACACGTCTAACCCCTAGACGCGTTTAACCCCTAGACACGTCTAACCCCCAGGCGTGTCTAGCTGGACGCGTCTAACCCCTAGACGCGTCTAACCCCTAGACACGTCTAACCCCTAGACGCGTCTAACCCCTAGACGCGTCTAACCCCTAGACACGTCTAACCCCTAGACACGTCTAACCCCTAGACGCGTCTAACCCCTAGACGCGTTTAACCCCTAGACACGTCTAACCCCCAGGCGTGTCTAGCTGGACGCGTTTAACCCCTAGACGCGTCTAACCCCTAGACACGTCTAACCCCTAGACGCGTCTAACCCCTAGACACGTCTAACCCATATACACGTCTAACCCCTAGACACGTCTAACCCCTAGACGCGTCTAACCCCTAGACACGTCTAACCCCTAGACACGTCTAACCCCTAGACGCGTCTAACCCCTAGACACGTCTAACCCCTAGACACGTCTAACCCCTAGACGCGTCGAACTCCTAGACATGTCTAACCCCTAGACACGTCTAACCCCTAGACACGTCTAACCCCTAGACGCGTCTAACCCCTAGACGCGTCTAACCCCTAGACACGTCTAACCCCCAGACGCGTCTAACCCCTAGACACGTCTAACCCCTAGACACGTCTAACCCCTAGACACGTCTAACCCCTAGACACGTCTAACCCCTAGACACGTCTAACCCCTAGACACGTCTAACCCCTAGACGCGTCTAACCCCCAGGCGCGTCTAACCCCTAGACGCGTCTAACCCCTAGACACGTCTAACCCCTAGACACGTCTAACCCCTAGACACGTCTAACCCCTAGACACGTCTAACTCCTAGACATGTCTAACCCCTAGACACGTCTAACCCCTAGACGCGTCTAACCCCTAGACGCGTCTAACCCCCAGGCGCGTCTAGTTGGACGGCTGCGATCGGTAGGTGACTTTCGCTGTCGTTTAAACTGGCGTCCAGCTGGACGGCACTTAGACGCGTCTAATTTTCGGAGCCTCGAATTTCTGCACATACTCCGACGTTTTCGGTGCGTGAATATACCTTGATGCATCCACCAGCATTGCGATCACACAATTTTTGTGAAAATAATCGGTGATAACCACTGCAGAATGATTGAATGATTATGATAAAATCATTGTTAACACATTTAAAAGGAATGTAGTGAATTTTTTATTTTGTTACAGGGCCAATATTTTATCATTATTATACTTTGTAAGTATTATACTTTGAGAGTTGTCCCACGTAAGTAGGGTAAGATGGTAAGACTAAGTATAAGCATATATGCAGAAGAAAAGTTTTCGTTGTTTTGTGAATAAGCATGCATATATTCTATTTAAGTTATTTCAGTTATTTATAGACAAAGGTAAACAGGAATCCAGAATAAAGAAGACTGAGCACATATTCAACAACATGCTTAACTCGTGTAATTATTTCCAGCAAAACAATGGCATGCACAGATGGCACATCCAAGCCAGATCCCAGATCACAGCCTGGAACCTTTTGTCTCCCGTCATGGTTTAATCACAGCATTATTGCTAATATATTAAGCTCAATTTGGCAATTGTTCCTCCTAAAATGGAAGGCCTTGGTGGTTTCATTGGTTTCGGGAGACTGGAGGGCCTTGAGGATGACCAGCAGTAGCGTCGTCTCTATAGAGTAAGGGAACGAAAGGACCCACTGACGTGCTATGATGACATGGAATTCCAACAAAGGTTAAGGCTGAGCAAGCAACGGGTGCGATATTTGTTTGCTTTGATAGACCCGGAAATAAGAGAGGAGAGTGACGCTAACCATGGATGATCTCCAAACATGCAGGTTCCCCTAACCCTGAGGTTCTTGGCTACCGGGACGTTCCAGCGGATGCTTGGTGACGACGTGGGTGTTGCCAAGGCAACTACCGGAAGAAAAATACACAAATGTAGAAACGCCATCGCCGCCCTTCGCCCGCAGTTCATCCGGCATTACGCCACCAGGCAAGAAGCTGCGGAAGTGAAACGCAAGTTTCATGAAATCGCCGGATTTCCAGGCGTAGTGAGTGTTGTGTACGGTGCCCTGGCCAGGACGGTGAATGATACAGAACCCGGAAGGGATTCCACTCGCTAAATGTTCAAGCCACCTGCGACGCCAGCTATCGTTTGACCAGGGTAGTAGTACGATGGCCGGGATCGACACATGATGGCCGGATATGGGACAATTCCTCCTCGGAGCCAGCAGTACATACCAATCTATAAATATGAAAATAGAACTAATTCCAAGACCAGAATAACTTAGACTAGCTACTTAAACACACCCCTTCACGCGTCCAAGTAGACGTCTAACTGTACACGCGTCTAAGCTGGACGCCTGTGAAAGTATCCGTTTTAACTTAGACGGCTGCTTGGACCCGAACTTAGACGCGAACTTAGACGCGAACTTAGACGCGAACTTAGACGCGAACTTAGACGCGAACTTAGACGCGAACTTAGACGCGAACTTAGACGCGAACTTAGACCCGAACTTAGACGCGAACTTAGACGCGAACTTAGACCCGAACTTAGACCCGAACTTAGACCCGAACTTAGACGCGAACTTAGACGCGAACTTAGACCCGAACTTGGACCCGAACTTAGACCCGAACTTAGACCCGAACTTAGACCCGAACTTAGACCCGAATTTAGACCCGAACTTGGACGCGAACTTAGACCCGAACTTAGACGCGAACTTAGACGCGAACTTAGACCCGAACTTAGACGCGAACTTAGACCCGAACTTAGACCCGAACTTAGACCCGAACTTAGACCCGAACTTAGACCCGAACTTAGACCCGAACTTGGACGCGAACTTAGACGCGAACTTAGACGCGAACTTGGACGCGAACTTAGACGCGAACTTAGACGCGAACTTGGACGCGAACTTAGACCCGAACTTAGACGCGAACTTAGACGCGAACTTAGACGCGAACTTAGACGCGAACTTGGACGCGAACTTAGACGCGAACTTGGACGCGAACTTAGACGCGAACTTAGACGCGAACTTGGACGCGAACTTAGACGCGAACTTGGACGCGAACTTAGACGCGAACTTAGACGCGAACTTAGACGCGAACTTAGACGCGAACTTGGACGCGAACTTAGACGCGTCTAAACTGCCGTCGAACTTTAGACGCGTCTAAGGTGGAAGTCTCCGTCCAGGAGTTAGACGCCAACTTAGACGGAAACTTGGACGGCTGCGGCCTTAGACGCGAGTTAGACGGCAGTGGAAGTCTCCACCCCGAATCAGCCCACTCACAAATGCCCATCTCTAACCGACATCCGGTTCATACATTTCACTTGTATACCGACATGCTGCCCGAATCGGAACACAGAGCATCACCTACCCAATTATTTCAATGATACAAATTAACTGCCAGGCTCGCCTCCACCAGATCAGAAACAATATAACGGAAAACCGAAACCGGCGCAACGAAAGCTGCGCTCACTTCTAATCAGCCGTTTAGGGGCGATTTTAGCGCCAAACACTTTACAGCGGAGCACACCTTAAACTACAGCTTCGAAAACCTGCCCGCACTCGGATACAGATGGCGCTGTTACACTTAATATTCAACATCCTCCCCGGCCACTTGGCGGTGAAGGCAGCCAACCATGAACAAGGCGACGAAACACAACTGAGTAACACATCACGTGCCCAAATCACCTTCACTGAATTAGCCTAGTCAGGGCACCACCACAATTCAGTTAGACATACGTTGGCGCCTACCTTATATCTAATACATCTATCGCATACACAACACACATCTTGTACATCCTCCCCCTGACACAACGTAGGGCAGTGCGCGTATGTAGAGGATGGGAGAGCCCGAGAACTACGACTCGGGTCTCAGGCGGGACGTTCCGGAGAGGAGCAGGAAGGAGGCTGTGGAGACGCTGAACAGCTCTCGTTTTGTGACCGACTCGCGTCCTGACTGCAGCAGATCTGACCAGCCCCTCTGTCCCACGGAAAACCCGAGTGACCACTAGGGTGTTTTATTTCGCACTTGTTGTTAGGAATCAATTGGCACCCTAATCTGTCACCGGCTCCAGCAGTCCAATAACCTGTCACCGGCTCCAGCAGTCCAATAACCTGTCACCGGCTCCAGCAGTCCAATAACCTGTCACCGGCTCCAGCAGTCCAATAACCTGTCACCAGCTCCAGCAGTCCAATAACCTGTCACCGGCTCCAGCAGTCCAATAACCTGTCACCGGCTCCAGCAGTCCAATAACCTGTCACCGGCTCCAGCAGTCCAATAACCTGCCACCGGCTCCAGCAGTTCAATAACCTGTCACCGGCTCCAGCAGTCCAATAACCTGTCACCAGCTCCAGCAGTCCAATAACCTGTCACCGGCTCCAGCAGTCCAATAACCTGTCACCGGCTCCAGCAGTCCAATAACCTGTCACCAGCTCCAGCAGTCCAATAACCTGTCACCGGCTCCAGCAGTCCAATAACCTGTCACCGGCTCCAGCAGTCCAATAACCTGTCACCGGCTCCAGCAGTTCAATAACCTGTCACCGGCTCCAGCAGTCCAATAACCTGTCACCGGCTCCAGCAGTCCAATCTCACCATCGCGAGGAATAACCTGTCACCGGCTCCAGCAGTCCAATAACCTGTCACCGGCTCCAGCAGTTCAATAACCTGTCACCGGCTCCAGCAGTCCAATAACCTGTCACCAGCTCCAGCAGTCCAATAACCTGTCACCGGCTCCAGCAGTCCAATCTCACCATCGCGAGGAATAACCTGTCACCGGCTCCAGCAGTCCAATAACCTGTCACCGGCTCCAGCAGTTCAATAACCTGTCACCGGCTCCAGCAGTCCAATAACCTGTCACCGGCTCCAGCAGTCCAATAACCTGTCACCGGCTCCAGCAGTCCAATCTCACCATCGCGAGGAATAACCTGTCACCGGCTCCAGCAGTCCAATAACCTGTCACCGGCTCCAGCAGTCCAATAACCTGTCACCGGCTCCAGCAGTCCAATAACCTGTCACCGGCTCCAGCAGTCCAATAGCCTGTCACCGGCTCCAGCAGTCCAATCTCACCATCGCGAGGAATAACCTGTCACCGGCTCCAGCAGTCCAATAACCTGTCACCGGCTCCAGCAGTCCAATAACCTGTCACCAGCTCCAGCAGTCCAATAACCTGTCACCGGCTCCAGCAGTCCAATAACCTGTCACCGGCTCCAGCAGTCCAATAACCTGTCACCGGCTCCAGCAGTCAAATAACCTGTCACCGGCTCCAGCAGTCCAATAATCTGTCACCGGCTCCAGCAGTCCAATAACCTGTCACCGGCTCCAGCAGTCCAATCTCACCATCGCGAGGAATAACCTGTCACCGGCTCCAGCAGTCCAATAACCTGTCACCAGCTCCAGCAGTCCAATAGCCTGTCACCGGCTCCAGCAGTCCAATCTCACCATCGCGAGGAATAACCTGTCACCGGCTCCAGCAGTCCAATAACCTGTCACCAGCTCCAGCAGTCCAATAACCTGTCACCAGCTCCAGCAGTCCAATAACCTGTCACCAGCTCCAGCAGTCCAATAACCTGTCACCGGCTCCAGCAGTCCAATAACCTGTCACCGGCTCCAGCAGTCCAATAACCTGTCACCGGCTCCAGCAGTCAAATAACCTGTCACCGGCTCCAGCAGTCCAATAATCTGTCACCGGCTCCAGCAGTCCAATAACCTGTCACCGGCTCCAGCAGTCCAATCTCACCATCGCGAGGAATAACCTGTCACCGGCTCCAGCAGTCCAATAACCTGTCACCGGCTCCAGCAGTTCAATAACCTGTCACCGGCTCCAGCAGTCCAATAACCTGTCACCAGCTCCAGCAGTCCAATAACCTGTCACCGGCTCCAGCAGTCAAATAACCTGTCACCAGCTCCAGCAGTCCAATAACCTGTCACCGGCTCCAGCAGTCCAATCTCACCATCGCGATGAATAACCTGTCACCGGCTCCAGCAGTCCAATAACCTGTCACCGGCTCCAGCAGTCCAATAACCTGTCACCGGCTCCAGCAGTCCAATCTCACCATCGCGATGAATAACCTGTCACCGGCTCCAGCAGTCCAATAACCTGTCACCGGCTCCAGCAGTCCAATAACCTGTCACCGGCTCCAGCAGTCCAATAACCTGTCACCGGCTCCAGCAGTCCAATAACCTGTCACCAGCTCCAGCAGTCCAATAACCTGTCACCAGCTCCAGCAGTCCAATAACCTGTCACCAGCTCCAGCAGTCCAATAACCTGTCACCAGCTCCAGCAGTCCAATAACCTGTCACCGGCTCCAGCAGTCAAATAACCTGTCACCGGCTCCAGCAGTCCAATAACCTGTCACCGGCTCCAGCAGTCAAATAACCTGTCACCGGCTCCAGCAGTCCAATAATCTGTCACCGGCTCCAGCAGTCCAATAACCTGTCACCGGCTCCAGCAGTCCAATCTCACCATCGCGAGGAATAACCTGTCACCGGCTCCAGCAGTCCAATAATCTGTCACCGGCTCCAGCAGTCCAATAACCTGTCACCGGCTCCAGCAGTCCAATAACCTGTCACCGGCTCCAGCAGTCCAATAACCTGTCACCGGCTCCAGCAGTCCAATAATCTGTCACCGGCTCCAGCAGTCCAATAACCTGTCACCGGCTCCAGCAGTCCAATCTCACCATCGCGAGGAATAACCTGTCACCAGCTCCAGCAGTCCAATAACCTGTCACCGGCTCCAGCAGTCCAATAACCTGTCACCGGCTCCAGCAGTCCAATAACCTGTCACCAGCTCCAGCAGTCCAATAACCTGTCACCGGCTCCAGCAGTCCAATAACCTGTCACCGGCTCCAGCAGTCCAATAACCTGTCACCGGCTCCAGCAGTCCAATAACCTGTCACCGGCTCCAGCAGTCCAATAACCTGTCACCGGCTCCAGCAGTCCAATAATCTGTCACCAGCTCCAGCAGTCCAATAACCTGTCACCGGCTCCAGCAGTCCAATAACCTGTCACCGGCTCCAGCAGTCCAATAACCTGTCACCGGCTCCAGCAGTCCAATAACCTGTCACCGGCTCCAGCAGTCCAATAACCTGTCACCGGCTCCAGCAGTCCAATAATCTGTCACCAGCTCCAGCAGTCCAATAACCTGTCACCGGCTCCAGCAGTCCAATAACCTGTCACCGGCTCCAGCAGTCCAATAACCTGTCACCGGCTCCAGCAGTCCAATAACCTGTCACCGGCTCCAGCAGTCCAATAACCTGTCACCGGCTCCAGCAGTCCAATAACCTGTCAGCGGCTCCAGCAGTTCAATAACCTGTCACCGGCTCCAGCAGTCCAATAACCTGTCACCGGCTCCAGCAGTCCAATAACCTGTCAGCGGCTCCAGCAGTCCAATCTCACCATCGCGAGGAATAACCTGTCACCGGCTCCAGCAGTCCAATAACCTGTCACCGGCTCCAGCAGTCCAATAACCTGTCACCAGCTCCAGCAGTCCAATAACCTGTCACCGGCTCCAGCAGTCAAATAACCTGTCACCGGCTCCAGCAGTCCAATAATCTGTCACCGGCTCCAGCAGTCCAATAACCTGTCACCGGCTCCAGCAGTCCAATAACCTGCCACCGGTTCCAGCAGTCCAATAACCTGTCACCAGCTCCAGCAGTCCAATAACCTGTCACCAGCTCCAGCAGTCCAATCTCACCATCGCGAGGAATAACCTGTCACCGGCTCCAGCAGTCCAATAACCTGTCACCGGCTCCAGCAGTCCAATAACCTGTCACCAGCTCCAGCAGTCCAATAACCTGTCACCGGCTCCAGCAGTCCATCTTACCATCGCGAGGAATAACTTGTCACCAGCTCCAGCAGTCCAATAACCTGTCACCGGCTCCAGCAGTCCAATAACCTGTCACCAGCTCCAGCAGTCCAATAACCTGTCACCGGCTCCAGCAGTCCAATAACCTGTCACCAGCTCCAGCAGTCCATCTTATTATCGCGAGGAATAACCTGTCACCGGCTCCAGCAGTCCAATAACCTGTCACCGGCTCCAGCAGTCCAATAACCTGTCACCAGCTCCAGCAGTCCATCTTACCATCGCGAGGAATAACCTGTCACCGGCTCCAGCAGTTCAATAACCTGTCACCAGCTCCAGCAGTCCAATAACCTGTCACCGGCTCCAGCAGTCCAATAACCTGTCACCGGCTCCAGCAGTCCAATAACCTGTCACCAGCTCCAGCAGTCCAATAACCTGTCACCGGCTCCAGCAGTCCAATAACCTGTCACCAGCTCCAGCAGTCCAATAATCTGTCACCGGCTCCAGCAGTCCAATAATCTGTCACCGGCTCCAGCAGTCCAATAACCTGTCACCGGCTCCAGCAGTCCAATAACCTGTCACCAGCTCCAGCAGTCCATCTTACCATCGCGAGGAATAACCTGTCACCGGCTCCAGCAGTTCAATAACCTGTCACCAGCTCCAGCAGTCCAATAACCTGTCACCAGCTCCAGCAGTCCAATAACCTGTCACCAGCTCCAGCAGTCCAATAACCTGTCACCGGCTCCAGCAGTCCAATAACCTGTCACCGGCTCCAGCAGTCCAATAATCTGTCACCGGCTCCAGCAGTCCAATAACCTGTCACCGGCTCCAGCAGTTCAATAACCTGTCACCGGCTCCAGCAGTCCAATAACCTGTCACCGGCTCTGGGGGGTCGCTCAGGAAAGTACGGGCCAACGTGTTTGTCCGGATGTGTGTCCAGACCAGATCTTTGGCCACCTCTGCAGGTCGATGCTGCGGTGATTCACGCACAGTTTATGCTACGAACACCAGTAATGTCGTCCATATAATACCATATAAATCCACATCGCTACAGAGGTTCACTGAGAGCTCTTCAATCCACAGTGCACATGCCACATCTACCCAGCCCACTGGCGCGCCCTCTACAGCTCCCGCCACCGACCGGAGCGTCACCTACGCCTCGCCCGCTCCACTAGCACACCCGTGCAATCCTTCGGGTGGAGGAAGACGACAGGCCCGCCGTGGGCGCCGGGCCGCGGCTCGTTCAGACAGCGGACCTGTTGCTGCTGCAGCGAGGCCACCGCCGGCGTCTCCGTGGGCGGCGCGACTGAGCGGTACGACCACCGTCCGTGCCACAAGAGCCATCTGTGCCGCCAACCGCGGCCGCGGCCTTCTCCCGCAGCAGCTGCTTCCGCTGCGGCTTGATCTTGGTCAGGAACGCGTAGGCGCGCTAGCCGCAGCAGACCAGACACACCCCAGTAACTCCCATGCAAGTGCAAACACCCGCCCGGTGAAGCGGGTCTCCAAGTGTCTTTGATAGTGACTTTATCATGCTACCGTCTGCATATCACGCAGCAGCTCCAGCGGATCGGTGGGCCCTCATAGCGCGCAGGTCGACCAGCACATCCCTGAAGCTGAGTCGCTGGTGGTTCTTGAAATTCTGTTTGAACGTCCACCATTGGCCAAGGAGCCACTGCGGCGATCATACAGAGTTGTGCGGTCAGACCTCAGTCAGAGAGCTCCAGTCAATGACGCCCTCCTCGGTCAGCTGAGATCCGAATAGTACGTCGATGAGCCGCTGGTCGTTCCCACGGGTACACTCTTCACCCCCCCCATCGTCTTCCAGCTGAAGTTGTTCAGCCATTTGCTGCGACACTGCTTCTCCGACCGAATGATCACCGTGCCACTAATCCTATATTAAATTAAATTCGTATATCTTGGCAGCTTCACCTGATATCTCCATCGCATCATCTGCAGCATAAAGATGCCGCCCACCGGATCGCCACACGAGGACAATCCAAGGGGCGGCGGTCGAGCCATACCCCTTCTCCACCCCACATAGCCTAGATATCTATTACCTTTTTCGAATTCCTCTCCACAGACCTTCCAATCGTTACAGAGGCACCCCACCCCCAGACACACACCGCCCCCCCGGGGAGAGCCAGAAGGTCAGAGGGAGAGGCCCGTGCAAGGACAGGCCTGTGACCCGGGCCCACACCCACAACCAGCAAGGACCCCACCGGGAAATGGGACCGGGAAGGTCAAGGACCGTTCATACTACCTGCAAAGGCTACCTCTAGGCAACTTCATGGGCGACCCCCACCCGCGCCGCCTCGCGTTACCGCGGCTCAACTCCGCGATGCGGCGCCCCCTCACCACCGGCCAGGCGTGTGAGCCGTCGACCACAGGATCCGGCGCCTCACACGCCCTGCCGGCCGACCGGCCCCCAGCTCTGCTGTGGGCCGGCCTCGGTATATATACCAGTAAGGCGCCGTAGTCGGCGATGAACGAGCGAGCGCGAAGGAAATGTACGATGAATTTCAACTCGATAGGGCAAGTAGTTTCTGAGATACAAAAAAGGTGCGCACGTGCGCATGTGCAGAGGCACCCCACCCCTGACTTGTGGGAAATTGGCGGCTGGAGGTCCCTAACCATACACCAAATTTGTACACAATCGGCTCAGCCGTTCCTGAGATATATAATAGGGGTGTGCACGTGCGCACGTGCAGAGGCACCCCACCAATGACTTGTGGGAAGGCGGCGGCGGAGGGGTTCCTAACCACACACCAAATTTGAACACAATCGGCCCAGCAGTTGCGGAGTTTTTACGAGAAAACACTTTTCAACACCCCTCACGCGGCAAGCGCGACGTGCAGTGGTAGTGACCGACATGAGTCGGCACCGGCCTCAAACAGATTTGGTTGGATGGGGCTACTCAGCAAAGAAACCGGCTTGTCAATCGGACGTGCGGTTGCAGAGATATTAGCTTCTCAAAAGCGTCGCCACGGGCCGGGCCGCTCATATTCAGATTTTTCCCATATACCACGGAAGGACGAGCGAGCACGAAGTGCTCGCTCGTAATAACCGAGAAGAGTATAATATAAAGGTAATATTGGTTCAGAAGATACCCAGGGGGACGAAAAACGGCACCCCAACAATTGGCGTTCGGCTGAGACCCCAACCAATTCCGGGTTAATACTCGTACATTGTCAAAGCCTTATACTCCTCTCAGATATTACTAGCATACACTGAAAACAATGAGAACTTTGACTGGTCTTCCTTCGAGAGCCTCACCGGCGCTCGACCGGCAGACCACCTCTACCTCCACAGGACCCTCTAAAGGACAGAAAAGGCCCTCTACAGATCGGCAGGGGCATCTAAAGGCCGGCAGATGACCATCTGCAGATCGGCAGGGCTCTCTAAAGGCCGACAGAGACCCCTCTACAGATCGGCAGGGCGATCTACAGATCGGCAGGGCCCTCTAAAGGCCGGCAGGTTCATCTAAAGGTCGACAGGATCTTCTAAAGGCCGGAAGGGCCCTCCAAAGACCGCCAGGGCCCTCTAAAGGCCGGCAGGGCCATCTAAATGCCGGCAGAGAGCCCTCTATAGATTGGCTGGGGCACTCTGCAGATCGACAAGGCCCCTAAAGGCTGGAAGAGGGCCCTCTACAGGTAGGCAGGGCCCTCTAAATGCAAGCAGAGGCCCTCTGCAGATTGACAGGGCGATCTACAGATCGGCAAGGTACTCGGCAGGGCCTTCGAAAAGCCGGTAGGGCGCTCTAAAGGTCGGCAGGGCCCTCTATAAGCCGAAAGGGCCCTCAAAGGCCGAAGGGGTTCTCTTAAGGCCACTAGGGCCCTCTACAGGTCGGCAGGGCCTTCTAAATTCCGGAAGAGGCCCTCTACAGATTGGCAGGTCGATCTACAGATCGGCAGGACCCTCAACAGGCCGACAGAGGGCCCTCTCGAGATCGGCGGGACCCTCTACAGATCGGCAGGAACCCTCGTCAGATCGGGAGGGCCCTATAAATCCCGGCAGAGGGCCCTCTACAACCGACAGGGGCTCTTTAACCCTCGCCTGGGTAGGGCAAAATCACTACGTGTTCGGGTAGGGGGTTGGTACGACCCCCCTTAGCGTTTCAACCCTAATTAACCCTATTTGTAACAGGCTCCTGGCTACCCCTATTTGTAACAGGGGGGGGGGGGCGGATTCCGCCACCCCCCCGGAGATCTCGAGATCTACCCGTCCGATTTTCGAAAATGAAACGGTGTTTGGTTCCCCTCAACGCGATCTACATTTATAAATAATAAAAAAATATAAATTTGGGATAGGCGGGCAACAGGGGGGAAAAAACTACAAATTTTAGTGGTATTTTTGATCCAACATAGCTTTCATGTTTATCGACCGATTTTAACACAACTAATAGGAATCGATAGAGATTGAATCGGAGATCGATATATGACGGTGACGTTTGAAAATTCAGAAATCATAGGCGTGTGCAGGTCACTCAATATGGGGGTGAAGTAAATGCATAATAAAACCATTTTTTGATGTTGTTTTTTTGATAAATGAAATGGTATGTGATTGAGACATTAGAAAACAGTTATAAATCATATTTTTTTGCCATAGGCGGTACCAGGTTAGTGAAAAAGGGGGGTCAAATTGGGAAAAATATTAACCGCAGACAAGTTGCTACCCAGCACTATAAATATGTTACTGATCATAGATAGTTCCTTTTTGCATGTTGTACTTCATCATAGACGTATCCAGGATCCAAACTAGGGCGGGGCAAGACCTTTTGATAAGTATGTTATCCGCTATTATGATACTAACTAGTCAACAGTGACTATTTCACTTACAAATTCAATTAACATTGCTTACCCCCCTTTTTACCCTACCTGGACTCGCCTATTATCTTATAATCGTTCGTAGAGTAGCCTGTAGTGCGTGTTTCATCCGAAAACTGCAGTATGTTATGTCATTGTACGCCCATGCCTCTTAGTTTCCTTGCAATAATATGACCCCCTTTCTTCCATTCCTGAGCGCGCCTCTGCAAAAAATGACTTTATTCCCTTTTCTGGTCTCATATGTGCATATATTATTATAAGCTAAACGTATATTGCGCCGTTATCGCTGGCATATCGTCATCACCATGCCAGTCACCCCCCTTTTCATGTTCCTGAACACGCCCCTGAAACTTTATATGTAATAAATTATGCAAATAATGGAAGCAGAAGCTATCTTTTACATCTTGATAGCTATAAATGCCCCTTGCATTGCTCTATTGGCTTCCCGCCAAGCATTTAATACTTCCTGGAACCCCCCCCCCCCTTTTCAAGCCCCTGAAACCGCCTCTGTCATGCAATTTTGTATGATATTTCATTAACATCATCTAATTTGCACTTGTTGCAATCACGGTAAGCCGATGTAACTCCTTTATACTTGATGCAGTTAGGAAGAAACCGTGAAGATCGCATTTCCGTATTTTCGCCAAATGTCGCCTCCGAACCCACCCAAAACTGTGCCCTGGAACCGCCTCTGTTCAAGTTAAGAACTCAAAATTTTGACTCCAAATGCGGAGTTCAATTCTATGAAAAGTCCCAAAATTTCATGGGCCTGCTCCCAGCCGTTCTGGAGATATCTGCGAAAAACATGAGGGGGGGGGGGCGGAATCCGCCCCCCCCCCTGTTACAAATAGGGTTAAGCTAGAGCTTCGATTAAAAAACGAGCGTGTTGCTTGTGACGAGAGCAAGCCGCTGATACCCGATTTTAAGGTCTTGGGTCATTAGGTGACCTCTGAGATCATGTCAATGACCGAAATGTCATCAAAATTGAAAATGCGTATAAATTGAATTTTATCGAGCTTAAATCATGAATGAGCATATCATAATGCTTAACGGGTGCCAAAATCGTAATCAGCGTCACAAAATGTCCTAGAAACCACCAGAAGCCCAACAAAGTCATCTAAGGTCATCGGAGGTCAATGACCTCAGTTGACCTCTGAAAAGGTCAATCGAGGTCACAAACGAAATACTTTCGAAAGAGCTTGTCTCGAGCTATCTAACGTTTTTTCCGCTTGTCGCTACGTTGCGTTGTTTTCGAGGTCATATGGGGGGGGGGGGGTCGAAATTCGCCCCCCCCCCTCCAGGGCGTGTAATTACAGAGGCCCTCCAGGGCGCGTGTTAAATCCAGTAACCCCTGAAACGATTAGGAACATCCTAGCTGAACTTGCAAACAAGGGAGATGGTACTGAACCAATCACGAATAGAATATTGAAATTGTTGTCTCCTAGTGTGTCATCCCCATTATGCCATTTAATTAATATCTGCTTTGCAACCAGTATATTTCCTGATTCACTGAAAGAGTCAGTTGTTATTCCGGTCTACAAAGCTGGCCATAAAGATGACCTTGATAATTATAGTCTAATTGAAATCATTTCACCTCTCTCAAAAATGATTGAAAAGTGCATAGTTGAGCGACTCAATAGTTTCCTAAAACTTCATGATATATTGAGAAGCTCACAGTATGGTTTTCGAACTAAGCATTCGACAGAACACGCCCTATTCAATTTTATTGATTTTGCTAGTGAGGAAAAATATAATGGAAATTATGTTCTTGGCATTTTTTTATACATAAAAAGGCATTTGATTCGGTGAATCACGAAATCCTATGCAAGCAACTTAGTAAATACGGCATCCGAGGAAATGCACTTATGCACATACAAAATTACCTAAGGAACAGGAGTCAGAGAGTAAAAATCAATGATAAGGAATGGAAAGTTGGTAATTTCTCATGGGAAACTAATTACTTGCAGGGTACCTCAAGGTAGTGTTTTAGGTCTGCTGCTATTTCTGATATATGTCAATGACCTCAAAAATGTATCTGCATCATTCAAGACAATTACATTTGCGGATGACACAAGCCTCTTTTTGTCCCACCACAATCTGACTGAGTTATGCAAATGAACTATCCAAAGTAGATAATTGGTTTATTTGTAACCAGCTGAGCCTAAACGTGGCCAAGACGTCGTACCAATCGTACACTAATAAAAGTGTGGAGGCGCCGCCTGTCATCCTCCTCAACAATATACACCTAAAATATGATAAATATGTTAAATTTCTTGGAGTTCTAGTGGACGAGGTTATATAGTTCCGAGAGCATATAAATTATGTTTGCTAAAAGGGTGCCCTTGGTATAGGATGCATGTTTAGAAGCAGGAGCGTCCTGGAGCCTGCTTAATTAATCAGCTTGTATAACGCATTAGTGCTTCCACATTTTAATTATTGTAATCTAGGTTGGTCCATAAATTATGAACCTAATCTTAAACGACCGTTTCTTCTTCAGAAAAGGGCTACTAGGGTAATACTGGGCCTTCGATATACTGATACAGTTACTGCTCGGCTTAGCGATATTGGTATTAAATCGCTTACAATGCTCCGCGACTTGAAATGCATGATTATGATCTATAAAAATTGTCATCGCTCCCTGCCCGCTCAGCTGAACAATATAATTGAATGGAGGGAACACTATGCAAATCGACATCAATTACGCAACCGAGGACCCTTAAAGGAAATAGTTCACCTTCAACATGGGGTTTTGCACTGAAATAGCAGTTTTGTAGACCGTGTTGAGAAATCCCTATCTGCAACTTTTCTTGGCTGAAAAGACTCTCCAGCCGAAGATATTTGACTTTTGGCGAAGGAATGCTGCGCATATATGATATACCGTACCGTCTGAAAGTGCCAGCACTGCATGGGGCATGCACAGACCAATAACGCACACCATACAATTACTAATTTACGACCTTCTGTCCTGAATTGGCGCGATGTAGGACCATTTTTGAAAAGAAAAAAAGAAACTGTATTAAAAAATAGAATACAATCGTATTCTGATAAATTTTCCGAAGGTGAACTATTTCCTTTAATCATCCCTTTCTCAAGAATGGTTAGCAGACAACACACGTTTAGAGTTTTTGCCTCCAAATTATTTAACAACTTAAACGCCATGCGACCAATCCACTTAGACGTGGCGATTTCAAAGCACAAAAATTCAATTCTGGAACAACTTCAGCTCCAGTGTTGCAGTAACTATGCATATCAGGCCCCCGCCCTTTCCCCACCCGGGCTAATCCGGGACCGGCCCTCAGCATGTGCTGCAGGGCCGGTCGGCCGGCCGGGCGTCCGGGGCGCCGGCCCCGCTGGTCGACGGCTCGCACGCCCGGCCGGTGGCGAGGGGGCGCCGCTTCGCGGAGATGAGCCGCGGTAAAACGCGAGGCGGCGCGGGCGGGGCCGCCCATGATATTGCCTAGAGGTCGCCTATGAGGTACGCCTATGTATGAATGATGTATGAAATACAAATTATAAAAAACTACGCATATCTGATGATTATATATGACGTTGATACTGATAAGTAGTATGAACTGTCCTCCACCTCCCCTGTCCCATTTCCCGGTGGGGTCCTGCTGGTTGTGGGTGTGTGCCCGGGCCACAGGCCAGTCCTTGCACGGGCCACTTCCTCTGGCCTTCTGGCTCTCCCCGGGAGTGGTGTTATACATCATCATCATTTATTTCGAATGGTCTCCATGTGATGGCTCTTATGACCAAGAGTCAATACAAGATATATAGTAAAACACAGGGTAAAATGGAACACTGGATAAAATACATAGACAATCCGTTCAGAAACAAGTCGCGAACATATGACACAATCATTCTAGTCACCTGGCATGGTCTCGCGCCCTCAGCCATGCCTCCGCCTTCCTTCTACTTCCAGCTGAGCTTTTGGCTTCCTTTACATCCGTAGGAACCATGTTCCACAGTGAGAGCGCCCTGTATCCAAAATACCGTCTGGCCATTTCGGTGCGCACGCGCGGAAGCTGGAGCTGCCCAGCGGCTGCGGCCCGAGTGTCCCTGACAGACACGTCACTGCGGTAACTTATCGAGTTTCGTAGACACTGAGGTGCATACTGGTGACTAAACAGCCGATGGAGCATTGCGATATCTCGCTCGCACACGCGCATGTCAATCGATGCCCACTGCAGCTCCTCAAGAAGTGGAGTGACATGCTCTGATCTACGAGCGGAGAACACGACGCGAGCGCAGTGATTCAGCACCTTCTGCACGCGTTTTTTCTGCGTCACACCACACCCGCCCCACACAGTGATACAATACATGATATGAGGGATGACTAGCGATTCTATCAAAAATTTCTTAACATCATATGAAAGACTATGCGACAGTTTTGAAAGACCGCGCAACGTAGCGTAGCAACGGCGCACCACGAGTGATACATGTGATTCCCATGTGAGATGGGCATCGACTATGATTCCTAATATTTTGGCTTTGGATGAGGGGACCAGAGTGGCGCCGTTGAATGTAACTGAAAAATTGTTCGGTAGCTGGCGCTGACGTGTTTTGACAAGCAAAATCTCTGTCTTGTTTGGATTTAGTTTTAAACTATTGGCTACAAACCACACATGTGCCGCTTTCAGAGTGTCCTCCACGTTCTGCTTTAGAGCTGGAATGTTACAGGGAAGGCATGAGTGGATGAACTGAATGTCGTCGGCATACATTACAATTTGTGTGTCAGTGAAGTAACTTGGAAAGTCGTTTGTGTACAACAGGTAGAGTATTGGCCCGAGAAGGGACCCCTGTACTACACCGTGCGACACTGGGGCGCTCTCACTGTCCATCACACGCTGTGAACGGTCACACAACCAGTCACGAAACCAGTGCGCGTCAATACCATACCACCCGAGCTTCTCCAGGAGCCGGCAATGCGGGACGCTGTCAAAGGCTTTAGAGGTGTCTGCTGTTGTTAGACAAGCGATATTTCCCTGATCTATGCGCCCAACAACGCGGCCAACAGCGTCCAGCATTGCCGACTCCGTGGAGTGCCCGGGCCGGAAACCATGCTGCTCCTCGCCAAGAATACAGTGACTTTGCAGGTAGGACATCAGCTGATTACAAATCACTCGCTCAGTCAACTTAGCTACGGTGGGGAGAATCGATATCGGCCTATAATTGTTGGGGTCAACGACAGAGCCTGCTTTGTGGAGTGGCAGGACCTTGGCCACTTTCCATGCACCCGGCAGAGTGCATGGAAAGTGGCCATGCAGATACCCCTCCCTCTGGCCTTCTGGCTCTCCCCGAGAGTGGTGTTATACCCCTCCCTCTGGCCTTCTGGCTCTCTCCGGGTTGTGGTGTTTATATCCCTCCCTCCGGCCTTCTGGCTCTCCCCGGGGGTGGTGTTATATCCCTCCCTCTGACCTTCTGGTCTCTCCACGAGAGTGGTGTTATACCCCCTCCCTCTGGCCTTCTGGCTCTCTCCGGGGTGTGGTGATATATCCCTCCCCCTCTGGCCTTCTGCTCTCCCCAGGTGTGGTTGTTATATCCCTCCCTCTGGCCTTCTGGCTCTCCCCGGGGTGGTGTTATACCCCTCCCTCTGACCCTTCTGGTCTCTCCCCGAGAGTGGTGTTGTACCCCTCCCTCTTGGCCTTCTGGCTCTCACCAGGTGTGGTGTATTATCCCTCCCTCTGGCCTTCTGGCTCTCCCCAGGTGTGGTGTTATATCCCTCCCTCCTCTGCCTTCTGGCTCTCCCCGGTGTGGTGTTATACCCCTTCCCTCTGACCTTCTGGCTCTCCCCGAGAGTGGTGTTGTAACCCCTCCCTCTGGCCTTCTGGCTCTCACCAGGTGTGGTGTTATATCCCTCCCTCTGGCCTTCTGGCTCTCCCCCAGGTGTTGGTGTTATACCCCCTCCCTCTGGCCTTCTGGCTCTCCCCAGGTGTGGTGTTATATCCCTCCCTCTGGCCTTCTGGCTCTCCCCAGGTGTGGTGTTATACCCCTCCTCTGGCCTTTCGTGGCTCTCCCCAGGTGTGGTGTTATATCCCTCGCCCTCGTGTGCTCTCTGGCTCTCCCCAGGTGTGGTGTTATATCCCTCCCTCTGGCCTCTGGGCTCTCCCCAGGTGTGTTGTTATAGTTCCCTCCCTCTTGGCCTTCCTGGCTCTCCCCAGGGTGTGGTGTTATATCCCTCCCTCTGGCCTTCTGGCTCTCCCTAGGTGTGGTGTTATATCCCTCCCTCTGGCCTTCTGGCTCTCCCAGGTGTGGTGTTTATATCCCTCCCTCTGGCCTTCTGGCTCTCCCCAGGTGTGGTGGTGTTATATCCCTCCCTCTGGCCTTCTGGCTCTCCCCAGGTGTGATGTTATATCCCTCCCTCTGGCCTTTTGGCTCTCCCAGGTGTGGTGTTATATCCCCTCCCCTCTGCCTTCTGGCTCTCCCCAGGTGTGGTGTTATATCCATCCCTCTGGCCTTCTGGGCTCTCCCAGGTGTGGTGTTATATCCCTCCCTCTCTGGCCTTCTGGCTCTCCCCAGGTGTGGTGTTATATCCCTCCCTCTGGCCTTCTGGCTCTCCCCTGGTGTGGTGTTTATATCCACTCCCTCTGGCCTTCCTGGCTCTCCCAGGTGTTGGGTGGTTTATATCCCTCCCTCTGGCCTTCTGGCTCTCCCCAGGTGCTGGTGTTATATCCCTCCCTCTGGCCTTCTGGCTCTCCCCAGGTGTGGTGTTATATCCCCTCCCCTCTGGCCTTCTGGGCTCCTCCCAGGAGTGTGTGTTATATCCCTCCCTCTGGCCTTCTGGCTCTCCCCAGGTGTGGTGTTATATTCCCTCCCTCTGGCCTTCTGGCTCTCTCCCCAGGTGTGTGTTAATATTCCTCCCTCTGGCCTTCTGGGCTCTCCCCAGGTGTGGTGTTATATCCCTCCCTCTGGCCTTCTGGCTCTCCTCAGGTAGTTGGTGTTATATCCCTTCCCTCTGGGCCCTTCTGGCTCTCTCCCAGGTGTGGTGTTATATCCCTCCCTTCTGGCCCTCTGGCTCTCCCGGAGGTGATGTTATATATCAATGTGGTGTTTTCATTTATTTATTTTTGGCGTTAGACATGTCCTAAGCAACTTGCCAATATACCATTTTGTCCACATGTGTCGGCTTGATCCAGGTTGACTCCGCAACTCCGCACAAGCACTCACACACTCAAGCAGGTCTCGCACAGGACAGGCGGCCGGCCGGGTCAGAGAGAAGGGACGGAGCGCCGGGCCGCCGGCGGTCTGTACACCGGTGCGGCGCACAGGCACAGGACCGGGCGCGGCAGGGCGCGCGTCCAGTGATCTTGCCACCGTGGGGAGCAGGGGCGGCTGACACCGGAACGGGTCTTCAACCAGCTCAACAGAGGTCACTCCTTAACATCAGTCTCATGAACACCCGGCATTAACTGCCACATCTCATCAACATTGTACCTATCAACATCAACATGCTCGACCCGCAGCAGCATCGTGGTGTGAATTAATTATCAACGTATGCAAATGTGTGTGTATGTGTGTGTATGTGATTACCTATTTCGCCCCGTCCGCCGTTTTAGCCACTTGCACTGCCGAGAGGCCGTAATAGGCACGAGTCCATCGTGGATGGCTTTATGTAATATACGTCTGCATCTGAAGGTCCGAAGGCCATCCCAAGTCAAAGATTGTCAGTTTGGAGTGAGTCTAATTAATTCACAACTTCATTGTGTTATAACTTGTGTACTCTAGGAATTTGCTTCAGCAGTTTGTATGACAGTTTGGTGAGATTTTTACAGGTTGATTAGGTTAATATACGTTCACTCAACAAATCATAAATTAAATGTTCAGTATTCCTAACCAGTAACCATTATACTAAGCACGATTCACATTATTCTATAATAACATGTCATGTGACAGGTTTTGCAAGGGTCAAGTTGCAGAATACATGTGATTGCACAAAGATTTTTAAAGTGTGTTCTTGCTAACCTCATTGGGAAAATGGTGCATTTGGTCAGGTTTTGGTCAACAAGTGCCCTGGAAGGGGAGGCGAAATCCACCCACACCCTTCGATTTTTCAAGAATATCGCAAAAACAGCGTTGCGCAGCGCGGCCGTTTTTTGCATGCCTGTTCGGAAATTGACTACCCACATTATGTAAAATTCTGACCTCGGGTCATTTCAGTTTGGAGGTACCAGACCAGGTCACGTGATGACACCACCTCCAAAACGTTTGCAGGCAGTACCGCAGCCACAGTTTTAAGCCAGATCGGTTTATAAACTTGCAGGATTTTTATAAGGTCATCGATATCTTACAATTTGCCTTATCTCGGATTTCTGAATATTGGTGACCTAAGGTCAGGCCAATTTCGTGACCGCCAACACTGTTTTGTTCAATAATTATCGACATAATGAAGATATAGAAGTGAAACGGCACCAATGTGTTTGTCTAGTCGAGAACACGTCTCGCCAATATGCAACATGACATACTTGGGTCACCACTTGACCTTGACCTGAGGTCAAATTTATCGGTTGACCTAACCTGGTAAACATGATTATGATTCGAAGTGCCTTGACATGATTATAATGGGGAAGTCATGGAATTGGCCTGACCTTAAGGTCACCAATACAAAAATTTGAGATAAATGAATTATAGGTACTTATGACCTTATGAAATCCTGCAAGTTTCAAATTTATCGGACAAACACTGTGACTTTGCACGACCCACAAACATTTTTGGAAGTTAAGGTCACTTGCCGTAACCGGTTGACCTGAATTGAGATGACCGAGGTAAACAATTTCACACCATGTGGGTTAATTAATGCCGAAACAGCTGTGCCAAATTTGGCGGCACTGCGCGCCGCCATTTTCCCGCTATTCATGAAAAACCGGAGGGGCTGGAAATCTGCACCCCCGGCAGTGCGCGTGTAATGTCAATATCGGTGACATGAGCGTGCCACTCCTCAGTCGGATTTGTCGTGAAATGCTCCGTATTAGAAATAGACATAGAACAAATAATATTTTTTCAGTGATATTTAACCCTATTTGTAACAGGGGGGGGGGGGGGGCGGATTCCGCCCCCCCCCCCTCATGTTTTCGCAGATATTCTCCAGAACGGCTGGGAGCAGGACCATTAAATTTTGTGACTTTTCATAGCATTGAATAACACATTTGAAGTTAAAATTTTGTGTTCTTAACCATGAACAGAGGCGGTTCCAGGGGCACAGTTTTGGGTGGGTTCGGAGGCGACATTTGGCGATAATTCGGAATGCGATCTTCACGGTTTCTTCGTAACTGCCTCAAGTATGAAGGGTGTTGCATCGGTTTACGGTGATTGCAACAAGTGCAAATTAGTTGATGTTAATTAAATATCATACAAAATCTGCATGGCAAGAGGCGGTTTCAGGGGCTTGAAAAAGGGGTGGGCTTCCAGGAAGTATTCAATGTTTGGCGGGAAGCCAATATAGCAATGTAATGGGGAATTTATATCTATCAAGATGTAAAAGATAGCTTCTGCTTTCATTATTTGCATAATTTATTACATATAGAGTTTCAGGGGGCGTGTTCAGGCACATGAAAGGGGGGGTGACTGGCATGGTGATGACGATATGCCAGCGATAACGGCGCAATAGAATGGTTACCTTATAATTATATATGCACATATGAGGCCAGAAAAGGGAACAAAGTCTTTTTCTCAGAGGCGCGCTCAGGAATGGAAGAAAGGGGGTCATATTATTGCAAGGAAACTAAGAGGCATGGGCCGTACAATGACGTAACATACTGCTGCTTTCGGATGAGAAACGCACCACAAGGTACTCTAACGAACGATTATAAGAATAATAGGCGAGTCCAGGTAGAGTTGAAAAGGGGTGGTAAGTAATGTTAATTGAAGTTGTAAGTAAAATAGTCACTGTTGACTAGTTAGTATCATAATAGCGGATAATATGCTTATCAAAAGGTCTTGCGCCGCCCAGTTTGTATCCTGGATACGCCTTATGATGAAGTAAAACATGCAAAAAGGAACTATCTACGATCAGTAACATATTTATAGGTGGGCGGGGTAGCAACTTGTCTGCGGTTAATATGTTTTTCAATTTGACCTCCCTTTTTCACTAACCTGGTACCGCCATGGCAAAAAATATAGATTTATAACTGTTTTGTCTAATGTCACAATCACATACCATTTCATTTATCAAAAAATCAACATAAAAATGATTTTATTACGCATTTACTTCACCCCCATATTGAGTGACCTGCACACGCCTATGATTTTTGAATTTTCAAACGTCACCGTCATATATCAATTTCCCAATTCAATCTCTATCGATTCTATTAGTTATGTTAAAATCGGTTTAATAAACATGACAGCTATGTTGGATCAAAAATACCACTAAAATTTGAAGTTTTTGCCCCCTGTTGCCCCCCTATCAAAAATTTATATTTTTTTATTATTATTTATAAATGTAGATTATGTTCAGGAGGTAACCAAAAACCGTTTCATTTGTGAAAATCGGACGGGTAGATCTGGAGATCTGGGGGGGGGGGGCCGGGGGCGGCGGAATCCGCCCCCCCCCCCCTGTTACAATAGGGGGTAGCCAGGAGCCTGTTACAAATAGTTTAATCCTCTCTGAAAACGAGGAGGGAAGACGAACTACCCGTGAACTACTTTCAAACCACCTACATTTTTAGCAAAGCAACAGGACGGTCAAACAGATATTGACACAAATATGGGTACGGGGTTCCCGCGGTCTGTTTATGCTGTATATACTCGGCGCAGACGCCGCTCACGTCAGCCGCGCGTGACGTAACATTCTTCCCAGCGGGCGAGGAAAGCAAAATGTCAGTGATTTTCATCACGACACGCTCTGCATAGGAGGCGAGCCACGCACCGTACCTCGGAGAGGGTCACAGACGATCACATTTAAAGGGCATGGTAATTGAAAGGTATTGAAGTTTACGAGTTATGGAAATATAAAGGTTATGTTCTGCAGCAGAACTTCTGCTGCAGAAACTTCTGTAGAAGTCACTTCTGCTGGTTGTCAACAATTATGTGTTGCTGGTGTAAATATGGCCAGTTTGCGTCCAGCAGTCATCATGTTCAATTGGCTGGTTTTCCCACCGGGTAAACATGATACTCTTCAGTCAGTTTTGGACGGTGGAAGTAGCTGTAGCAAAGGTGCAAAAGTCCCGTCGCTCAAACATTCACGATTCATGTCCGTGACTTTTGTAGGCCATCAAATGCCTACGAACATTCATCCCACAAACCCTTACTGTTATCACTTTCGTTGGAAAATGTGCCATGTTAGATGATAAATGCTGTTGAAGCCTTACTTGGTCATAATGATGATGTTGGGATGTGCAGAGCAGGGGGCGGCGGATTGCGGGGGGGGGGGGGGGGGGGGGGGTCAAGGGGAGGTACCCAAAAGCCCCCAGTCGGACAATCCTGGGGGCAAAAGGGTCATTGTTGCCCCCCCAGATTTTAGCGAGCTCATTATCTGACGTTTTCAGCTGTGCAAAGTATTTTTTCCTGATTTCGTCTTAACCAATCATAGACCTCATGCAATGATTTTCACGTGTGCTCATGGCGATGAACAAACATCATTTCTAATGATCAGCTGAATCACTGTCCATAGCGTGTCATTAATTTATATAACTAGAAGTGATTATTGCTTGCTTTGCTTAGCGGAAAATCGACATTGACCACCGCGGCCAGGGTCCTGCAC
>JAXIVJ010008358.1:0-55995 GCA_036785665.1 Chirona hameri
ATATATATATATTATATATATATATATATATATATATATATATATATATATATATATATTATATATATATATATTATATATATATATATATATATATATATATATATATATATTATATATATATATATATATATATATATATATATATATATATATATATATATATATATATATATATATATATATATATATTATATATATATATATAATATATATATATATATATATATATATATATATATATATATATATGGCATATAGTTTCAACTTGAGCATTCGGCCATTGCCCCTCCGCCGACTGATTTAATAAAGTTCCACCACTGATTGATGACCTCCAAAGCCTAAACTATTGACCTGATCTAAAAATGGTGGGCGGGCATCTCACCAATTTGCATTTTCAAGAGCTGGCGATTTCTCCTTTCCGTTTGTTTCTTAGCTGTCATAGGCCTAGGAACAAGGTGGGTGTGGGCATGCTCTATTTTTGTTCAATTTTGTGTTTTGCTTAAGTCTTTAAACTTTGTTGAATGATTAAACTGTATATAGCAAACGGTACACCAAGACAAGAGTTCACATCTGCAAAGAAATGTGGCACAGAATGCTTTTTCTCTCAAGACAATAGTTGTTTCCCCTCCCATCCCACTTTAATGACGTTCTGACATCCGTGCGGCGAGCTAGCTCCATAGTTCGCGATAAATTTGGTGGGGCCTGGGGTATACTCTCTTAACTAGTCCAATTGATCTTTGATGAACGTTGATGACCTGGACATTGGCCTGAGAAAAAATGACCTGAATAGTTTGGACATGAATTTTGAAGAGCGATTAAACGGCGTTTCTAGTTTACGTATAACGTTTTACCATAGGAGCCGAGTTCGAAGGGGGGATCGTTCAGACATCCCCGGCACGGCGAAGGTGACACGCCGAGCAGCGACACTGCGGGTTATTAAAGCACATGATTGATAACATAAACATAGCACCAAAATATACCTAACATTCCATAACATGAGTTTCTGTATTTCGTTTTTTTACCAACCGTCGATTTATTTTTGACCAACGATATCGATATTTATTTTGACCAACGTAACCGAACGTACACCTACTAACACTTGTGTATTGACTAATATGTACATTAAGGGGGCAGAGGAGTGCACTGTATTCTGTACTGTACATACCTTATAGCCTTTAATTTAGGTGCCTTCTTTCAGTGCCAAACTAATGGTCATTATTACGGCAAGTTATTTACTACTAAAGCACCAACATGCCCCGAGGGTGATGGATGAGACTGTCGTGCCCCGTTCCCCGTGTTTCCCGTCGTTCAGCGGTGGTGCAGTGTGGCCGCGGGCCAGAGAACTGCTGAGGTTACCACCTGCAGTCTGTGTGGCTCCAGGTGGGGCAGCGGCACCTGCGGCGCACTGAGTACCCCCATCTGATGCAGAGGACTGATAACAGCGCCGGCTCGTGCCTGCCCAGCGGCCGAGGGGGCGGGGGGGGCGGGGGCCGGGGGACGGGGCTGGCCGCTCCGCTGGACGAACGGCGGTGGGAGGTGGGAGGAGAGGGAAGGAGAGGAGGAGGAACAGCGGAGGACACTGAGATGGGAGGGGGAGGTAACAGTGACAGGCTGAGGGGCCCGGACTGCGGCCGGCGGGGGTCCGGCTGATTTCCGGAGCCGCCTGTGATGGGCGGGTAGCGCCGGCACCCCCCGCTGACCGCCCGCGGGGAGAGTGACGCGGCGGTAGCCACCTCCACTGGAGGCCGGCAGGATTACGGGCAGAAACAATACTGATTAGCCGACCGGTCTCCCGTGGTGACAATGCGCCTGCCAGCAGCCGGCGGTCTTCCGCGTGTCCTGCCGTCCGTCACAGGAGGACAGAAAAGATCAACCAGGAATGCCAGGCATCTGTCTAATATGTGTGTTTATTGGCCATTGTCAGGTAGGCTAGGAATTGGTTTGTTGGTTTAAGTAGTTCTTAGTTTGACGAGGAATTCGCTACACGCTACTCTGCGGTTTACTCTTGAGCATTCAGTCGGAGGGTCGGGAGTGTTATTCTCGATACTTTAGTGACAATTGAAACTCAAGGCAATGTAACCAAAGTGGAAACGGAGCTTTATATTAAACCCGCAAACTTCGGTATCTTTCTACATTACAAATCGGCTCACCCCACGTCTACTAAACACAACATCGCCAGAAGTCAGTTTAGTCGGGCCGTCAGGAACTCCTCGAATGACACCAAAGAGAAGACGAGCATCGATCAGATTTGGACATTACTTGTGCAGAATGGGTACCCTGATAAGGTTCTGAGAAGGCTTCTTAATGATGTCCGGCATAGGGGTGCATCTGCGCGTGCCGACAAAACCAGTCGGAGAAAGCATGAGGACGGTTTCTTAAGTTTGCCATATGCAGATGGGGAACTGCTATGCCAAATTCAAAGTAAAGTTGGGAAGTCTGGTATGAACATTAATTAGGCTAGCTTGGGAAAATCGTCAGAAGCTCAAAACAAGCTGATGAGATCTTTGTTATCCAAACCAAGGTGTCCGGGAGGCCAGAGATGTCATACGTGTGCGTCCGGCTTTTCAAGAGACTGTACGCAGAAGAATGTTGTGTAAGAGCTAAAGTGTAGGTTATGCCAGCGGAACGGCCAGGAGAGCACCTATATCTGAGGAGCGAAACGTCCGGTGCGTTTGACATTTAATGAGCATATCAGATACGCGCTGAATGAAACTGAAATGACCCCGATGTGCGATCATTTTAAGGAGCATCACTCACCACCGGGTACACGCTCTATTAGTCCGCTCCAAATCCAAATTTTCTACAAATCTAGGGACCATCCCGACAGAAAAATAGCAGCATCCTTATTGATTTAAGAAAACCCCAGCTAAATGCCAATTTCTCTTCCTGGCCCATCCTGTGAATTACGTATCCGTCTTTGTGAGTGATCTCTACTTTACACTTATTTTAGTTTCACACAATGTTTGGGTAGGCTGTATTTGTTGTAACCGAAGGTTGTTAAGACATGTTCTGATTCTGAATGATGTAACTGCGATGGCGAGATGTGGCGTTTTATAATCGTGAACTGCGATATGTATATTTATGCATGCAATGGGGATGGTATGAAATGGTGTGTCATCGTTCCATTCCATGGGTTATGTCTGCAACTCTGTCACGTGTTTTTCAAAGTGCAAGTAGAACGACGAGGACAAAGGCAGCTAGATTCCACCCAAGTGTTGTATATTGCTATAATCGGTTAGACAATGGCCAGTGGCCGAAAATTCACCGTAATCTAATATAATATTTTGCCTTGAACTTTTTATTTACGACGAGGAAAGGTCATTTTCATTCTTCTTTTATATAGTTCTTAATTTTGTTCAATATGATCCATTTTTCTATGACAGGTTAACCCGCGAGTTACTGGGGTAGATTTCATAACGCGACTTACTGGGGGAGGGGGGAGGGCTATTTCCCCCCCCCCCTCGGACCTCCGGAACTACTGGACCGAATGTAAAAATTCAAACGGCATTCGATAGCCCTGGGAAATTTATCGAGGGAAACATAATATTGTTGACCTCGGAGTCACCGATGACGTCACAGGTCAGGTCAAGTACAAAATGTTTGACCGTGTCAAAAGGTCTCGATGGATGGAATTATCGCGCAAAATTGCGATATTAAACGCATAAGCTGTCGATAAATCGGTATGATTCGTGTGTCTGACACTTCTAAGTACCTTTCTAAGCTGTTTATGACCTGGGGTCAGGTCAAGGTCATCCGAGGTCACGAGGTCAAACTGCAGATTACGGTCATTAGGCGTTGTAGCACATATTTATGGGTTTGTTTGTCGTATAGAACGCGTAAAATCACCTTAGAACATTGTTTGATCCATAAAAATAAAAGTAAAAAGCAAAAATAGAAATGCATTTTTTATGCATAGTAATGCTGTGAGAGGTGGTCAATTTTTGTCATTTAAAGGTCATAACTCAGTCATTTTTGAAGATATCGACTTAAAATTTGGTACACATATTCACCGCACATGTCCCGATCACATATATTCCGTTTTTTTATAATTCTGTTTTTTTCTTGAAAATTTTGTTAAAAAAAATGTATTTGGATTTCTCAAAATTTTGAATAAAAAAACTCAAAAATCCGAGATAGCAGTTTGATAGCCCGGTCTATTGTCAGTAATTTAATTTAAGACAATTGAGTTTATCTCATACATTGTACCTTTGACAGTGTTTTCCGCAAACCATTATTTTGCAACCAAAACCGAAGAACATGACGTCACTCTGACGTCATTCCCGGTTGACCTATCATAACCTCATATTTTTCCTTTTGCCAACATGTGTAGAATTGATGTGAGAGAAGGTACTGCAAGTTTGGTGACGATACCGGTGTTGGTTTAAGAGTTATTGCAAAATAACAGGAGGGGGGGGGGCAAAAAAATAGCCCCCCCAGTAACTCGCGGGTTAACAAGCCAATAGCTGATTATATAAGACCCATTTTTAAGTTTTAAGGCTTTGTTGCATTCTGTTTTTAAGATTTTATTTATTCTATTATTTCCATTTCGATATAATTGTGTATATGCGACTACCGGGTTGTTCCATAAAACGTTCTTAACTTTGGTACATAGGCGTATCCTTTAGAAAGCGAACTTGGTTATTGCCATCCCCAAAGGTTACGCTAATGTATATTTCATATGGTATTAGAATCTTGAAAATCCTATTTCGCCCCTTCAGTAATCAACGGCGGGATCCATCGCTAGTTTCAGGTGATTACAATAACGTTTCTAAGATAACGTACTTATAGACGTAAATAGTTAATTCTGCACGCTGGGTTAAAACTTAAAATAGCACATTATGGAAGACTCACGCTTTGAATGGGTTATGGGTTTAAATGGGTTACTTGCATTAAAATGCAGATGTCTGAAAATGAGCTAGAATTTATTACGGTTGCATTATAATGTAGACAACACGCAATGACATCATTAAATCCTCTACCAATTACCAATACCAACACTCTTTAAATAAATGCAACTTTTCACATTCAGTATCTGAGCGTAGCTGGTATCATGTTTCTCCAGCAAACAAATGTCGTGGCAATGCGTCCAACTCATGGCCTTCCCGGGTGACACAGAGCCATGCACCAGCCGATCGGCCGACCGTGACTTGCCGACACGTCGTTACCGCTCCGAGCCGGGACGATTTGCTGTTGTGCAGATCTGCGGCGCGCGGCTCGTGGCGGCAGTTTGGCACGAGCCGACCTACCCGGACGGAATGCTAATGCTATGCCGGGGCGGAGCAGGTGGGACCTTCTCGGTCCTCGCTGCCGCCTCCCCACCGCCCCGCCGCGCGCCGCTGGCGCCCGCTCACGGACCCTTTCCCATTCCGAGACCAACCTCGGGACCGCACTGGCCGACCCACAGCAAATAAACCCCGAGACGCATTCATTAGACGACCCGAGAACCGGCGCTGATTCCCAATAATGAATCGCCGTTTGTTTAATGTGCGCTCCGATAAGAAGCATCGTGTCTTGCGAGGCGATAATTGTCCATAAATTGGCGTGCGCGTCGTCCGTACGCCGTGCCTGCATAGGATTACCATTACGGCTCTATTAGTGACACGAGCTGCAGCGCGGCTTGCGGTGGCGACATCGGCTCGTCTGGCAGTCGGTCGAGTCGGGACACGATCTTACCTCTCACGGACTGTTCAGCATAGATCGCTGACAGCGGATTACACGTGCTTAGGAACTGTGTTCCGAGCGACTTAACGGGGTGGTGTATCGGTGTCGTTAAGAGCTGTGTCATGTTAAGCAGCACCAGTCACACATACGCTACAACTTTGCCATGAAACAGCATAAATATGAGTTACATGCAGGTTTTTTTACGGGAAGATTTGCTAAGATATATGGGGAATGATTCCCTAAAGGCTGAAACACAGCACATCTTGCGTCTCGCTGGTAAGTTGCGTCTCGCAGGCAATCGTGTCCCGCGTTTGGGCCGTCTCGCTAGAAAATCTCGTCTCGCACGAAAATCGTGCGGAAAAGTTGAGCTAGAGTCAACTCTCTCGCATGAGAGATAGATGCGGCCACGAGACCCGCGATTCGGGGACGAGATCTCAACGCGATTTCACAACGACACTGCGAGATGTGAGACGAGATGCAAGCGGGAAATATTAGTATTACGTGTATTTAAATGGGAGTTGTGAGACACG
This sequence comes from Chirona hameri, assembly GCA_036785665.1. Classification (NCBI taxonomy): domain Eukaryota; kingdom Metazoa; phylum Arthropoda; class Thecostraca; order Balanomorpha; family Balanidae; genus Chirona; species Chirona hameri. The sequence goes on from JAXIVJ010008358.1 coordinate 6,195, forward strand.
ATTATGTGCGAGAGAGCTGTGTTTCAGCCTTAACCCGCCATTGACTGGGGTGGGGAGAGGGGCGTTTAACGCCCTCCCCCTCCCTGATGAATTTTCGCAATAGGTGAAAAACTAATAGAGCTACCAGCGTGAAACTTCGGGTACCTTCTTATAAATCATGGTTACGTCTTGTGTGGAAAAATGATGAAATTTCGTCGATTTTTTTTCTCTCTCGTGTTATAGCGAATTTAGTCACTACACACGAGTTTTACACCAAAATCAGCTAAACTTCGCCAGGCCGTACAAATGCCACATTTGAAGCAAAATGCAATCGAAAACGTCAAAAGATAGCAAATTGCAAGCTCTACCAACTGTCTATCTCGGATGTTTTTCAATGTTAGTTTTGGACCCAAAAAACTCAAAAACTTTTTTTGGGGGAAATATCACAAATTCACAATTTTATAAAATATTGAAAAAGCCGAAATATATGTCAGAGAACCATACCTAGGCAACTACCATACCAAATTACAAACTGATATCTCCATTTTTGAAACTCATGACGTCATATTTACAAATTGCGTTTTTTTTGGCTTGTATTTACCAGTTACAGAAAAACATAATGACACCGCTGTATTTCTGAGACAAAACTTATCTAGAAACATACCTTTTTTATTTATATTTATTAATTACAATTTGTGACCTTCATTGACCTGAACTTGACCTGAACTTGACATTAACTTCAAATGAAGTCAGGTGGTAAAATGACTATCACTGTCGAATTATACGTGGAAAATAACTCATAAAACATGTGTTGCATGATTTTCGTAGATATTTTAAGCATAGTGACCTTTTGTGACCTGACCTTGACCTTGACCTTGGCCAACAATCTCACTTTAGCTCATGAGGGATGTGTATCGTGCCTTTAGCAGCACTTTGGGTGATCATGGTCGTAATCGAAGCCTTTGGATGGAAAGTATGGCTCATAAACTCAAATACGGCGATTTTGACCTTTAACCTGACCGTGACCTGACATTTGACCTCACTTTGATTTTGTTTAGCATGATTGAGATTTGTCTCATTGAGAGCTTTCGAATGTGCCGCCTTGTGCGTCTCGCTACGATCATTGGTTCGGAAGATAACCAGGGGCGTTTAACGCCCCCCCCCCCCCCCCCCCACCTAGTCAATGGCGTTCGGCTGAGCATAAATGAGCAATGCCGGGTAAGGGTCAAGCATATTTCCACGCTATCCATAATGAAGGGCGATAAGTTTCACGTTCCAGGGTAACAGAAACTTCAGCCTATATGTATGGTGGCGATTGTGCACTGGCCACTCTATATTTAGTCTGGCAAAACTTTGTTTTCCAATTCGACAAACTGTTCGCATAATACTGGAGGAGAATGTATTATTGAAAAGCACTGGTGACGAATTGCCGAAACCATTCCGGTGTAACTATACTGGACAGTGTTTGTCTGCCCCCCGCAACTGGTAGTCTTCAGCCTGTCTTCTTCAGCCTGCTTTCTTCATCCTGTCTTCAATTAGTTTTCAGTCCGTCTTCATTCCTTCTTCATTCCGTCTTCATACCGTCTTCATTCCATCTTCGGCCCGTCTTCGGCCCGTCTTCAGCCCGTCTTCAGCCCGTCTTCAGCCCGTCTTCAGCCCGTCTTAAACCCGTATTCATCCCGTTTTCAATACGTTCTCAGCCCGTCTTCAATCAGTCTTCAATCCGTGATCAAACCGTCTTCAGTTTGTCTTCAGTTCGTATTTAGTCCGTCTTAATTCCGTGTTCATGTTCATACCGTCTGCATACCGTCTGCTCTCCTGTCGGCTAAGGCAGCAATGCGTCTTCATCCCTTCTTCTCCCCACTCCTCCGTTAAGTGCCCCGCGTGCGGCGCGCCTTTTGTCGAGTCTCGGTATCAAACACCGGGATCAAGGCTGGCAAAAAAAAACGACAAAAAGTCTCAACACAACCGCGTGCGCATGTTGCCGGCCGTTTGGCTGAACAAATCTGTGAAATATAATTCCTATTAGGAGCAGGTGATTGGGGCCCGGCGGGGAGGGGGACCGGGGAGGGGTTGGGGAGGGGTCGGGGAGGGGTCGGGAGGGGCCGGAGAGTGGCAGGAAGGACGCGTGTGCGCTGTTCTGCCTGTGGTTTATCGGAGTGCATCTGAACAGGCTGGCAGGCTGGCTGAGGAGCCCAGCCTGCCAGCCTCAGTTGGAGGCGACCACTCCTTGTCGCCCGAGGCGGCGCCAGCTGAGACGGCTTATAGCGATTCACAGCTGCTGGAAATGTTTGCAAATCCTTAAAGTCCGTTTATAAAATCCGTTTGTAAACTCCGTTTGTATATTATAAAACAAACTGTAGTGGTGTGCAATGGCGTACCCAGGATTCACTCCAGGAGGGGGCAATTTTTTCCGGGGGCATAAGATACCCACACCAAAAAACTCAACGGATTTGGTCAACTATATTTTTAGAGGGGCATATTTTCAACAACAACAAAAAAATCTTTAAAAAAACAGTTTTTTTTTCTCTCTCGAAATAGGGCCCTTCGGGCCCTATTTCCAAAGGGGCACATACGGCGAACGGGGTACGCACGGACCTTCAGTAGGGGGCAATTGCCCCGTCTCCCCCCCCCCCCTGGGTACGCCTATGGTGGTGTGTTGAGCAAAAATGTTGACAGACATGTTTACAATGGCACATTTGGTTAACTATCATTTTGTAAAAAAAAATGCACATAGCTTGTTAAAATTGTCATGTACCGATATGTACGATACACATTTTAGATTGAAGTGACAGACTGAATATTCAATATACGATGACGATGATTGGGTCTTTGGTGCGCAGCAGCTGCTGTTGGTTACGTATAAGGCGCCCGTGAATATTCAATAAGCCTTCCACTTTCACCGATAGTAGGTAACCGAACCGAACCGAACAGAAAATATACTGAAGAGTGCTTTTCAGGCGTCGAACAGCATTTCAAACATCACCTATCAATGCAACTGTCACTCCACCAGACCACCTTAACCCGCGAGTTACTGGGGTACTTTCCATAACGCGATCTACTGGGGGGGGGGCTATTTGTTTGTTCCTCCTCTGATCTCCGGAACCACTGGACCGTTAAAAAAAAATCAAACGGCATGCGATAGCCGCCCTGGAAAATGTATCGAGGGAAGCCTAATATTGTTGACCTCGGGGTCACCGATGACGTCACAGGTCACGTCAAAGACAAAATGTTTGACCGTGTCATGTGGTCTCGATGGATGGAATTGTCGCGCAAAAGTGCGATATTAAGCGCATAAGCAGTCGATAAATCGGTATAATTCGTGTGTCTGACACTTCTAAGTACTATTATAAGCTGTTTATGACCTTGGGCCAGGTCAAGGTCATCGGAGGGCACGAGGTCAAACTGCAGATTACGGTCATTAGGCATTCTAACACATGTTTATGGTTTTGTTTTTAATCTATCACGCGAAACATGACCTTAGCACATTGTTTATTCCATAGAAATATGTGTAAAAAGGAAAAACGGATTTTTTATGCATGGTAATGCTGTGAGAGGTGGTCGATTTTTGACATTGAAAAGTCATAAGTCAGTCATTTTTGAAGATATCGACTTCAAATTTGGTACACATCTTCATCGAACACGTTTTGATCACATTTTTCAGTTTTTGGATAATTCTGATTGTTGAAAATGTTGTAAAAACAAAAACAAATATTTGGATTTCTCAACAACAACAAAAAATCAATCACACTCGAAAATCTGAGACATCAGTTTGATAGCCTAGTTTATGCTCAGTCATTTGATATAATACAATTGAATGTATCTTACAAATTGTACTTTTCACAACGTTTTCCGCAAACCATTATTTTTCAACAAAAATGCAGAACATGACGTCACTCTGACGTCATTCCCGGTTGACCTATCATAACCTAATCTTTTTGCTTTAGCCAGCATATGCCACATTGATGTGAGAGAAGGTAATGAAAGTTTGGTGACGATACTGGCGTTAGTTTATAAGATATTGCAAAATAACGGGAGGGGGAATAGCCCCCCCCCCCCCCCCCAGTAAGTCGCGGGTTTAGCTGATCGCAGGAATGGAATGGATGTCAGTATTTATATTATAAGAAAATGCGGTAGAATAGAGAGCACATACACATGCACATACACATAGGACATACACACACACACGACAAACCATGATGGGTCCCTGCAAACATGTATCACATGTATCAGAGGCAGACACGCCGCTCGCTAAAGCCTAAACCCGGCCGTCGATGGCCGAGTACAAGAGGATGTAGCCGGCCGAGCTCTGCACGGCACTGCTGTTCAGCTGGTGCACCTCTTGGTCGTCGAACTTGTGCCAGCGGCCCGAGTTGACGCATCTACAGAAGGCCGTGTAGTGTCCGCTCTCCATCGATCCGGAGTGGTTCACTACGCCGTAGAGGTGGTACTTGTGGTGACGGTATGGCGCCTCCTGGTTGAGGACGTGAGGCGACATGTCCAGGTTTTCCAGCGGGAATTGCAAGTTTGACTGGTTTTTCCGCCAGAGGCCATCGTTGCAAAACCTCTGTATACAATGGATGTTATACATGATGATATTACAATGAGTGTTAAAATGAGTGTTATACATGAAGACAGTGGTGTCAGAATAATTGTACTCCAGAACCATGCGACGTTGCATCGTCTACTGATATGTGTTGTACCTATTGTTACAAGGATCCAACACTTTCTGTGAGGGGTAAAACAAGAAGCAACTTAGCCATAGACCAAAATCAAAGGAATGAACCAATATTTATCTCGAGTTTACTTACAACGCAACTCATAAATAATTGATTGTGAATCAGACATATGCCTGGATCCCGGGATCCAGCTGAGATCCGGATATCTGTGTCCTGTGTGCCGGGATCCACATGGGACACCATATCCAGGTACACAATAAACCGAGGGATCCACAAAGATTCCAGATCCTGATATATTTTATGCCGTGGGATCTACAATTTATGCCGAGGGATCCAGGAGGATCCCAGATCTTCCTGCATGTTATGCCAAGGGAACCACTGGGATCACAGATTCAACTTCGGGATCCAGGCACAAGTCCGGACTACATACCAAGATTCCTTTACTAATAAAGTTTACTCACGAGGGAGAAACGACTCCCGGGGTGACGTCAGAGCATTTGGCATCCATATTTTGCAACATGGTAGGCCCAGACATCTGCCTGGATTCCGGGATCCAGCTAATACAAGGTTGGAAAAATTGCCGTTTGCTGGTATACAGGGATACCAGGAGATTTTGTACTCTGGAATTGTGACTGGAAAAAATGAACTTTTTGTACTCTTTGAGTAGCCAATAAACATTCTTAGAAAAATGCCAAACTCGTATGAATATTTGTATTCCCAGGCACAGCATACATCAATGAGAAGAAATGGAGCGACATCAAGCAGAAAAGGATTCCCAACCTCCAAGAACCAAGTGTCTCAAGGATTGTGATAAACCTTTGGTCAACAAGCTGAAGTGCCAGCCTACCTTGTGTTATTCCAGTCTGAACGTATGAATCAAATAAACATATTTGTTTTTAATATAAACATGATGTCTTCTGTCTCTGAACACAAACAGATCACCAATTCAAAGTACTTATGAGTTAATCCATACAACGCATTAGCTAGGCCCAAACACAGGAATTCCTTAAAGGGAATAGTTCACCTTTAACAGGGACGGATCTAGCCGTGTTTTGTTTGTGGTGGGGGGGGGGGGCAAATCCAGTGGGCGTATTTTCAAAAAAAAAAGTTGTTGAATGGGGAGGGGTAGCAGCCGTCAGCCGCCAGCGAGCAAGTTGTTGACCGGAGGGGGGGACGCCTCTACGTCAGCGAGGTAGTAGACAGGGGCGTCGACAATGACGATTTTTGAAAGGGGGGTGGGGGGGGGGGGTCGGCTGAAATTACGAAAAAATATACCCCCATTTGTATACATGTATGTAAGCCTTCGCAGTATTTTTAATGTGTTTTTCATGTTCTAGTAGGTACTTATTATTTAGCGCCGCCAAGCGGCGCGAAATTTTACGGGTTTGCCTGATAAAACCCATAAATATGGGCGGTGGGCCTTGTAGAGGATAAGAAGCTAAAAATGTTATTCATTCAATTCACTGTTATAACGAACTGAGGACGATGACGATGGCTTCGTTATGGCGATGGCCACTACCGATGTGACGCCGCGAAGCGGCGTGAAAATGTTAATTTTAGGTCGTGGAAACGAAATTTTAATATTGGAACCAGACTGTGAGTGGAGCCAAGCCTCAGGTAACCCCTATTACTAGTTGCACATCTCGGCACGATTAAAAATATTGACATTAAGGTAGCTTTTCATATACATATTCCTCGGATTGTAAATCACGATGACCGGTGGCAGTCAGCGCTCAATAGTGCATATGATAATGGTAACCGTATACATATGTACCGAACAAACAACTGGTAACATTGCAAATGGTTTGAAAGCAAGAGGCAGAACGACTTTTCCGCGCATAAATGGTCCCTGTGGATCTGGAGGAGCCTGGGGGAGATGGCTTGGGCTTGCGATGACTTGGTCCTGGCCTGGTCCCACTATTAGCTCTTTGGTCCAGCAAATTAGGCACCGCTGGAGCAGCTTCCGGGTGCTGATGTCGGCGTCTTTGCGTTCGCGTCGCCTTTTTTTTACTCGGCAGACTAGCTAAACATGTAGCCCGCTTGAAAGTTAATATTTTATGAAGAGAGTGGGCCCTGGGGCTAGCAATTAGGTACCGCCAAGGAGAGACTCTGCCAGACACTTAATTAATTCATTTTCCCATTTTCCAAATTTGTATAAGCAATTGCGAATTTTGTGTCATGCCGCCAAGCGGCGCGAAATTTTCAAGTTTTTCACTGTGGATAGCTGAATTTTGACTGCTGCAAAGGCAATGTTTACAACTGTACGTCCGACCGTTGGGGGGGGGATCATAGTTTTAGGACCTGGGGGGGGGGGGGGGGGGGGGGGGGGGGAGGGGGAGGGGGGGGGGGGGGGGGGGCATGGCCCCCCTGATCCAACCCTGACCTTTAACATGGGGTTTTGAACTGAGATAGCAGATTTGTGGAGCAGATCTAAAAACGGGTTGCGGTGAAATAATTACCTCGCTACGCTAAGTAATTTCGACACAGGACTAGTGGGCCCCTTTTAGAAGAAGAAGTTTCATTTCCCCGAAACTTGCTTCGGGTCTTCACAACGGTCGGTTGTTTACGCTACAAGCAGCCTGTGTATATGCCTAAAGACCATCGTTATTGTGTGCAATAGTTTCCATATCCAAGCTACCATATGCATGACATCATAATTTTCATGGATTTGTGTATGGCCATGAAGGAGAAAAGAGAAACATGGCCATTTTTCGACGGATTTCTATCTATCGTCCAAACAAATGCCATCTTCGTTTTTTTGTCAGCTCGAAATACCCCGTATAGCCAAATTTCAAGACAACTTTCAAGGTGATCTATTTATTACCTTTAAGGCAGAGTCCGTGTCAAATATCTCCAAGAGTGTCAGCCAGTCGTGTTAAAAAGGTACAAAAATAAGAAACTGAATAAGCACCTACCACTCAATAATCACACACCATATATAGGGTCTTGCACACTATCGTGGAAAAACGGCATTCGATCGAATGAACCACTGAATCCCAGCCGGTGAACGTGCGATGAAAATGTCTTATATCTTCCCCCTCCTTCAGAAGAGATGTTCAATGCTGCTTACTTGCCTTTCGACAAGTTCTACAAGTATACAAAGACTTGCAGATATATGCAGAAGTTTACAGAGATATATAGAGATTTATAAAGATATATAGCGATCTATAGATATATATATATAGAGACTTACTTATATGAACCTTGAGATTTGTCCTAGTTGAAAAGTTTATGATACCTGATATTCACAGAGTACAGGTACTAGCCGTTTTCACGAAGGATTATTGCGCTGAAAAGATTCTGAAAAGTTCTGAAGTTTTTATAACTTTTGGTATAAAAGCCTTAGCATACTATACATTCCAAAAAAAAACTGATTTAGGCGTTATTATCACTATTCAATAGTTATGGAAACATGTATTGAGCTCATAACAAGTTTATGATACAAAATTGGCCGTTTTTAAAGAAAATATGTGTCTAGAGCCCATTCATTCAGTTTAGCATACCGTCATACTAGTTACTACATCTGTCAACGTCATGGATCACAGGTCTGTCTGTGCATGCGCAGTGATGTGCCAGCATCGATTCGCCGCCGCTTCCGACCCGCGTGTCGCACGCTCATGGACAAAGCCAAGCCGCACAGCCCGGCCGCCGGATTGGGCCGGATTGGGCGAGTCTATAGCGTCCAATAGCGTCACACACCACAGAATCATTCTGAATCATTCTGAAGTTTTGAAAAGTTTCAGTCGGTGGAGACAACTGACCTATCAATACTTATCTTGCTAATTATCAGTAAGGCGCCGTAGTTGGCGATGAACGAGCGAGCGCGAAATAAATGCATCGTGAATTTCAACCCGATCGGGCAAGTAGTTCCTGAGATACAAAAAAAGGTGCGCACGTGCGCACGTGCAGAGGCATCGCCTACCCATGACTTGTGGGTAGGCGGCGGCGGAGGGGTCCCTAACCACACACCAAATTTGAACACAATCGGCTCAGCCGTTCCTGAGATACAGAAGAGGGGTGTGCACGCGCGCACGTGCAGAGGCACTCCACCCCTGACTTGTGGAAAGGCAACGGCTGAGAGGTCCCTAACCACACACCAAATTAGAACACAATCGACTCAGCCGTTCCTGAGATATATAATAGGGGTGTGCACGTGCGCACGTGCAGAGGCACCCAACCCCTGACTTATGGAAATTTGGTGGCTGAGGGGTCCCTAACTACACACCAAATTTGCACACAATCGGCTCAGCCGTTGAAGAGTTGTTGCGATAAAATACTGTTCAACACCCCTCACGCGGCACGCGCCACGGGCAGTGGTAGTCACCCACATGAGTCGACACCGGACTCAAGCAGGGTAGGTTGGATGGGGCTGCTCAGCAAAGAAGTCAGCTTGTCAATCGGACGTGTGGTTGCAGAGATATGAGCTTCTCAAAAGCGTCGCCACGGGCCGGGCCGGGCCGGGCCGCTCATATTCATAGTTTTCCCATATACCACGGAAAGACGAGCGAGCGCTTCGCGCTCGCTCGTAACCACCAAACCGCAATTTTGTCAACATATTATATTCTTACCAACATATTACACAATTCTGAGGGACATTCCTATCCAAAAATCGCATGTAGAAGTTGTGTAGTTAAGGAATGGATCGCCGAAACTTTGAAAAAATGTAAAACGTTTGAAAAAGTTTCGCACAAAAATCCTTCGTGAAAACGGCTAATGTAACATATAGGTGAATACTCATTATCTTCAACGATAAAATGATCAATTATTTGGTATGAAGCAAAGTGCACGCCTTGCTGATGTCAATGGTACCCATTTTTGTCGAAGGCGACCGCCGTTTTTAGGCGTGAATAGCCAATACAAATCCTTGCACTCTTTTTTGGGATACCAGGTTGTCAGGTGCATACATGGCACAATGCTATGTCCGATATATTTCGGGCTGTTGGAGTATAAATTAACTAACTAACTAACTAAATTAACTCATTCGGACTCGTTGGAGTCTAAATTAACTAAATATGAATTAAAATTGTTCCGCCTTATAAAACAAAACTGAAATTCAAGAGCACCCGACACGTGAAAGAGTTCGTAAAACACTGTCTAAGATATACTCAGCGCTGTACTCAGTGAGCTCTCACGAGAATTCAACGCTGATTGGTCCGTGTCCACACCGTGCACATGTCAGATTGAACACCACTAATATTTTGGAGCGCGAAACGCTGCGTGTTTTGCGACTAACAAAGTAATTGATGCGCCATTAACGCATTTAATGACCGTGCGTATTTCGTGGCTAGGTAACCGAAGGTTGGTTGAACCATTGGACAACACTATTATTTATAATTGTTTTCCATTGGAAAACAAATATAGGGGGCCTTGAGTATTTCGATCCAGGCTATGACTGTGATCCAGGCATTTCAATTTGTCGTCTTGAAACAGGTTTGTGGCTTGTTGGTCACCGATGGTTACAAATACAGGTTGTGTTAGTCACATACGTACTACAAGTGCATGGCTATAACTCATGAATGCTTACTTATTCAGTTTACTACTTACTGCCTGTGTCGGGTTAGGGCACATAGCATCCGCTCTTGGGTCCTTTATCAAGCGTGGCGTGCTAATTTGTAATGTGCATTGTTTAATGTTGAATTGATAAATTCATCCAGGCTCTGTGTAGTGCTTGTTTTGTGTGGCTACCCAGACAGTATGTTCTAGTTAAGAATACTGTGACGTGGCTTAAGAGATGAGCCACGGAAGCATATGCACGTGCGCGTAATGTGAAATCATATGTGTTTGTAACATGACCTAAATTGGGAGTTCTGATTATGTGATACTTGTGAATAGAACTTGACTTATATATAAGTGACTTTAAGAGTTATTCATATCATAGAACCCGCAACAAAACATGGTGTCAGAAGTGTAGCTAGTCTATATTGCTGTTATGATTGTTGGATTCTTGGTGGTAGCTAGCCATTAACTAAAATGGCACACGGAGCTGGTATCTCATTGCCTGCCCCACCGCCGTTATCCTTCTCAGAGCCAGCGTCTCTGGCGAAACTGTGGAAAAACTGGCGTAGACAGTGGAATCACTATTCCATCGCCACTGGCCTAAAGGAAAAAAACAGAAGAAATACAGGTGTCTACATTACTTACATGTCTCGGAACTGATGCCCTGAACGTGTTGGACGGCCTGTTACCATCCGAAGAAGACCAAAAGTGTCCGAAGACTGTGCTCGACAAGTTTGAACATTTTTGCGTGGGAAAGACGAACGAAACATTTGAAAGATATAAGTTCAATGTGAGAAATCAAGAAAAAGAAGAAACGATTGACAAGTACGTGGCAGAGCTACGAAAGCTTGCAAAAACATGCAATTATCAAGCTCTCGAAGAAAGTCTGATACGTGATAGAGTCGTGCTAGGAGTTCCAGATGTCGCAGTGCGTAAAAGGCTGTTGCAGGAACAAGAGTTGTCGCTAAACAAGGCAACATCAGTAGTACAAGCACGTGAAGCAACGCAGAGACAGATGGATAGCCTCACACCAAGCGAAGGTGCAGAAGTCCATCCAGTGCACAAGCAGACAATTCGTGGAGAGCCATTGGCAGTACGGCTAGAGGAAGCGAACAGGCAACTAATCTGCGATTTTCAACATGCAAGTTCTGTGGAAAGAAACATGAATTCAGGAAAAGTTTGTGTCCGGCTTGGGGAAAAACTTGCACGGCCTGCGGAAGAAAAAATAATTTTGCATCGAGATGTCATTCTGCTCAGGTCCAAATGATTGATCCTGATGATGAAGCGGAAGATATGTCACACGGCCCGGTGAGGCCAACCGTGTATCAGATGGATACCTCAGGTCGTCAATCAGGGAAGCTGTTTGCGCATCTGCTTCTCGGCAAGAACCACTTTCAGCGATTTCAAATGGACACTGGTGCATCTGTGAATATAATCCCGCTGCACGTCTACAGAAATGCGTACCCAGAGCATTCCGTGAGGAAACTGAAGCCCTGTGACATCTCGCTGATCATGTTCAATAAGAGCAGCACAAAAGTGGTAGGCAAGACAGTGATGGAGGTAATGAACCCCAAGAACTACATCAGCTACCAAGTTGAGTTCCTCATCGTGAGAGAAAATCTCACTCCACTGATAGGGTCAAAAACTCTCCAAGAAATGGATTTGATAGAAGTGAAGACAGCAAATATCGCATGTCTAAGTACAAATGAAAACTCTGCAGAGTTGGACGGAGGAGAAGGAAGACTCGGAAAAGATGAAAAAACTGCCAATGAAGAAGCGCTAAAGCGATTCAAAGACGTCTTCGAGGGAGTTGGCAAGTTACCAGGGAACCTCCACGTGCAAATAGACGAAAAAGCAACCCCTGTGAAAATGGCCACCCGATCAGTCCCGGAAGCTTTAAGACAGGAGGTCAAGACCGAGATAGACCAATTAGTCAAAGACGGGATTTTGAAACTAGTCTCTGAACCAACCGAATGGATATCAGCCATGGTCGCTGTCAGGAAACCATCAAATGGCATACGGATATGCATTGACCCAAATCCGCTCAACCGCGTCATCAAACGGAATCACTACCCGCTACCGACTATCGATGACCTGACGCCTGTGCTATCACAAGCTAAGGTCTTCAGTGTCTGCGATGTGAAAAGTGGGTACTGGCACGTAGAGCTGGACGAGGAAAGCAGTTTCCTCACAACCTTCTCAACTCCATGGGGAAGATACAGATGGTGCTGCATGCCGTTCGGTTTGCGCTGTGCATCCGAAGAGTTTCAGAGAAGACTGAATATGGCTCTCGAAGGCCTGAAAGGTATACGGGCGATAGCTGACGATATACTGATATACGGTGTCGGATCTACTCACGAAGAAGCCATGAAGGACCACGACGTAAAGCTCGAAAGCCTGCTGGAGAGATGTCGAGAAAAGAACATTAGGCTAAACCTAGCGAAGATGAAGTTCAGACAAACAGAGGTAAAGTACATGGGGCACGTGTTTACCTCAAAGGGTTTGAGGGCAGATCCAGAGAAAATTCAAGCTGTGCTGAACATGCCGGCTCCCGAGGATCGCAAAGGAGTGCAGCGGATCCTGGGCTTGGTGAACTATCTCCAGCCATTCGCTCCAAAACTGGCAGATATATCAGCACCTCTGAGAGCTCAGCTGCGAAAGGACACAGAGTTTTGTTATGAAGAAAACGTGCACGGCAAGGCACTAGCGGAAATCAAGAGGGTCATAACGCGCGATCCAGTTTTAAAGTACTATGACGTTGAAGAAGATGTGGTCATTCAGGTGGACGCCTCACAGAACGGCCTGGGAGCTTGTCTGCTTCAACGTGATCAGCTAGTCTGCCTATGCGTCCAGAGCGTTGAACGACACGGAACAGAACTACGCTCAAATAGAAAAAGAGATGCTAGCAATTTTGTTCGGTCTGTCTAGGTTTGAAAGATTCACACTTGGCAAGAAAGTGACGGTTGAGTCAGATCATAAGCCGCTGGAAACGATAGTAAGAAAGCCTCTAACAAGTGCGCCAAAACGGCTACAGAGAATGATGCTGTATCTACAGAAGTACGACTATGAAGTTATATATAAGAGAGGACAAGAAATGTACATAGCAGACACACTAAGTCGGGCTCACGAGAGCCACACGTGGGCGGAACGACGATATGAGCTAGTCTGTCTGTTTGAAGATATCTCTATCGCTGAAAAAGCCCTAAGAAACGTCAGCTTGTTACACGAGATGCCGGTCGCTGATCTGACGGTTGAAATCATCAGGAAAGCTACCATGGAAGATAACGAGATGACAGAGCTAAAAACCATGATCAGAGAAGGTTGGCCGAGCCGAAAAGATCTTGTTACACATAATCTAAGGCAATACTATCCTTTCAAGGAAGAACTGTCAGCGAAGGATGGTCTTATCTTCAAGGGAGAGAGAATATTGATCCCAGAAGCTGCGAGAGAACAAATGAAGCAAAGATCACACGCATCACACATCGGTCTGCAGGGGTGCTTGAGAAGATCCTGAGAAGTAATATTTTGGCCCGGTATGAGCCAGGAGATTGAGAACTACATCTCTCGGTGTACCGTGTGTATGGAGTATGGACATAAACAACAGAAAGAGACATTGAAGTCACACGAAGTGCCCACACGTCCGTGGCAAAACATAGCGTGCGATCTGATGGATCTCAGTGGATTCACCTATTTAGTGACCGTTGATACGTATTCAGACTTCATCGAGATCGACAAACTATCGAGTAAGAATGCCGGCGAAGTCATCAGACTGTTAAAAATCCAGATGGCACGGCACGGCATCCCTGAAAAGCTGATGACAGATAACGGGCCGCCATTTAGCTCGTCTGAATTCGCAGCGTTCTCAAGACAGTATGAGTTAACGCATGTAACCAGCTCACCCAGGTATCCACAGTCCAACGGGAAAGCTGAGAGCGCTGTGAAAGTACTGAAGAATCTGATGCTAAAGGCACAGGCGGACAACCGTGATATTTACCTGACTTTGTTGGACTGGCGAAACACACCTACAGAAGGAGTAGGAAGTTCACCAGCACAGCGACTGTTTGGCCGACGGACCAGAACCCTCCTCCCATCTAATGGCCGGCTGTTGAAGCCCAAACTCGTGTGTAATGTTCCGGACAAGCTGGCTGGGCGGCAAAGAAGACAAGCCGTGCTCTACAACAAGGGAGCGAAAGACTTACCGGCGCTCAAAGAAGGGGACAAGGTATTCATGGAACCAAAAACAGGAAAACCCTGGAAACCAGCTGTGGTGACAGAGTGTCTAGAAAACCGATCTTACCATATCAGGACAAACACTGGAGGAACATATCGTCGAAACAGACGACATCTCCGATACTGCCCAGGTAAAGGTGACGCACTGCAAGGGCCAACTCAGTCACGAAACAACACTGTGAACGAGAGCGTTGATGACGACGGGTATATGTTCATACATGTTCCAAATGATACCATGAGACAAACAACAGGCCCGTCAACTCCACCATCGACGAGACAAGAACGAGTGAGGTCACCGTACCTCCTCCGCAGCAGAGCCGGTACCTGAGTTCGGAAAACGGAGGATGTGACGTGGCTTAAGAGATGAGCCACGGAAGCATATGCACGTGCGCGTAATGTGAAATCATATGTGTTTGTAACATGACCTAAATTGGGAGTTCTGATTATGTGATACTTGTGAATAGAACTTGACTTATATATAAGTGACTTTAAGAGTTGTTCATATCATAGAACCCGCAACAAAACAAATACCATGTAGGTACGAGGTAGGTAGGTAGGTGTTGAATTACACTATTGTTGTCTGAGTGTCTGGACCTGTATGCCTTGTAGTGTTTGCTTTCTTACCATACAGCCAAATCGGTAATTGCCATGAATATAATCCTATTTGTAATCATGCACTAAATTTGCATGATAAAATGTACTCCGCTACCAGAAAAAAGGTAAAATTGGCGTAACCTGGCGTAATCAGATATTACCATGAATATACTACTACTACCTGTAATTATGTACTCAATTTTTCCGAGAAAATGTACTCAGCATACCGGCAAAAAAGTACATTTCCAACCCTGACTGCCGAGATCCGGATCTCTGTGTCCCGTGTCCCGGGATCCACATGGGACACCAGATCCAGGTACACAATAAGCCGAGGGATCCACAAATATCCCAGATCTTGATATATGTTATGCCGTGGGATCTACGATTTACGACTTTCCCGCGCATAAATTGTCCCTGTGGATCTGGAGGAGCCTGGGGCGAGATGGCTTGGGGAGATGGTCCTGGCCTGGTCCCACTATTTGCTCTTCGGTCCAGCAAGTTGGGCACCGCTGGAGCAGCTTCCGGGTGCCGATGTCCGCGTCTTTGCGTTCGCGTCGCCTTTTTTAGGAACTCGGCAGACCAGCTAAACATTTAACCCGCTTGAAAGTTAATATTTTATGAAGGGAGTGGGCCTTGGGGCTAGCAATTAGGTACCGCCAAAAGGAGATCCTCTGCCAGACACTTAATTAATTCATTTTCCCATTTTCCAAATTTGTATAAGCAATTGCGAATTTTGTGTCATGCCGCGAAGCGGCGCGAAATTCTCAAGTCTTTAACTGTGGATAGCTGGATTTTGACTGCTGCAAATGCAATTTTTACAACTGTACGTCCGACCGTTGGGAGGGGGGAAATAATAGTTTCAGGACCTTTGGAGGGAGGGGGGGGGGGGGCATGGCCCCTTGCCCCCCTGGATCCGCCCCTGAATAGAAGGAAGCTGTGAACCAAGCACCGCAATTGTCGCTGTTTCATGCAGCAGCACCACAATTGTCGCTGTTTCACCAGACCCACCGACAAACTCACGACTCTGTGCCGCTTCCAAAGGCCAGCAGGAATAGGTGAGGTCAATGGATGCTGCAGCTAAATTAAAATACTTACTAATTTAACAGCCAGGTAGGGAGATGGGTTATGCTTGATGTCTTACTGAGTCAAAATGAGTAGGATTGTTGTCTAAGTTTTCATATTTTAGAAGTCATGTCTCTGAAAATGCATGAATCCGTAGGCGGTTTGCTGTCTCACCGCACCTTTTGCTGTCAGCGACGTACGTTGGTGAGTCGGAACACCTTTTTCACCCCTGCAACTGACAACTCAAATCAAATGCTGGTATAATTCCGGATGCACCTTGCTAGAGACGATTGCATATGCTGATTTAATGTTTCAGACAAAGACGTAAGATCGCTTGAGTAGGAAATGTTTTCTGGCTGTCCTGACGCTCACAAAATAATACAATTATCTGCATATGTTTAAACATACTAAACGGTAATCGGTCGGTAGTATCTGAAGTCTAATGAATGTATACTCAAGGCCTCAAGGTATACTCAAACCAGATAATTATCAGTAACATGTTTTGATAACAGCCTGATTTACTGAGCCATGCGTCTATTCGGAGAAAGCAAGTCATTTTATGACATGCAGCAAATGTGCCTATTTCATACACATGACAAATTATTAAATGATGATGGAATCTGACTGATAACGCGTTCATGCCAGCATGATTTGCTTGCTTTGCATTCTACACCGCGTGTCTGTCTAGATGTGTTTGCTTATGAAAATTCAAAAATTTGTTCTCGTAATAAAGGGATATAGTCATATCCTATGCATGTGCTCAGACAAAGTCATTGATGTCTGAGTTGCCTAATATCTACTAATAACTATCTCAGGCGTATTCAGATCTCTCGGCGTGACGTCCGGCGTAACCTTCCCTGCTAGTTGAGCTACCGGATTCATGCGGTACCCAGAGAGCAAAACAGTTCATTTAGTAAGCAATCTGCACTCCACAGTGCACGTTTTTCTCGTAATAGTTATGCCGATGTTTTGCCGGCGTACGACTTGATGGAAACCAGTGGTTTTGCAGCGAGTCGTTCTATTATTTTTGTTGTACCTAAATGTATTATTCTTGTAGAATGGTGCTAAATTATTGCATCTACTATTAATATGATGCGAAGTATAAACATCTTGAGGTTGCTAATTATTACTTTAGCAGGCAATACACATACAGACGAATTCGCTGGATGCGCCCCCGGGTGCACCTATCCAAATTACGTGCGCGGCCTAGACGGAGGGAAGACGATAATCCCTTGACGGCCGCCCTGTGCCCGGGGCGGCCTCCGAAGTACCGCCGAGCCTCCCAGTCCAGGAGCTGCTGCTCCTCACTGGTCAGTAGTCAATAGCCATAACATTAGCACGCCCAGTACTGATGCGGCCTGCGGTGATGATGGGCCTGGGTGTGGTGGCGGTGGCGGTGGCGGTGGCGGTGGCGGTGGCGGTGGGGCGGTGATGATGGGCCTGGGTGTGGTGGCGGTGGTGGCGGCGGTGGCGGTGGCGGTGGCGGTGGCGGTGGCGGTGGCGGTGGTGGTGGTGGTGATGGTGGCGGTGGTGGTGGCGGTGGCGGTGGCGGTGGCGGTGGCGGTGGCGGTGGCGGTGGCGGTGGGGCGGTGGCGGTGGGGCGGTGGCGGTGGGGCGGTGGCGGTGGGGCGGTGGCGGTGGCGGTGGCGGTGGCGGTGGCGGTGGCGGTGGCGGTGGCGGTGGCGGTGGCGGTGGCGGTGGCGGTGGCGGTGGCGGTGGCGGTAGCGGTGGCGGTGGCGGTGGCGGTGGGTGCTGACTGCTGACTGTTACCACCACCCCTTCCACGGCTGGCACTGCGATGATGATGGGCCTGGATGTGACCTGCAGATCGGAGGCGTTCCGATGCAGTCAGCGCGTGCTACTGTGCAATGTGCATAGTGTGCAGTGTGCACAGTGCACACAGTTCACACCACACACTGTGAACACAGTCGGCCAGCTGGGTGTAACTAACTGTTAGCAGCCGGGACACTGGTGTGTGTCTGTGTGTCTGTGTGCACTGACTCACCGACTCTGCCATACTGACACCCTTGGAGTGTGAGCGATACTGACACCCTTGCAGTGTGAGCGATACTGACACCCTTGAAGTGCGAGCGATACTGACACCCTTGGAGTGTGAGCGATTCTGACACCTTTGGAGTGTGAGCGATACTGACACCCTTGAAGTGTGAGCGATACTGACACTGATATACTGACACCCTTGGAGTGTGAGCGATACTGACAGCCTTGAAGTGTGAGCGATACTGACACCCTTGCAGTGTGAGCGATACTGACACCCTTGCAGTGTGAGCGATACTGACAGCCTTGGAGTGTGAGCGATACTGACACCCTTGAAGTGTGAGCGATACTGACACCCTTGAAGTGTGAGCGATACTGACACTGAGATACTGACACCCTTGGAGTGTGAGCGATACTGACACCCTTGGAGTGTGAGCGATACTGACACCCTTGGAGTGTGAGCGATACTGACACCCTTGAAGTGTGAGCGATACTGACACTGAGATACTGACACCCTTGGAGTGTGAGCGATTCTGACACCCTTGAAGTGTGAACGATACTGACACCCTTGAAATGTGAGCGATACTGACACCCTTGGAGTGTGAGCGATACTGACACCCTTGGAGTGTGAGTGATACTGACACTGAGATACTGACACCCTTGGAGTGTGAGCGATACTGACACCCTGGGAGTGTGAGCGATACTGACACTCTTGGAGTGTGAGCGATACTGACACCCTTGAAGTGTGAGCGATACTGACACCCTTGGAGTGTGAGCGATTCTGACACCTTTGGAGTGTGAGCGATACTGACACCCTTGAAGTGTGAGCGATACTGACACTGATATACTGACACCCTTGGAGTGTGAGCGATACTGACACCCTTGAAGTGTGAGCGATACTGACACCCTTGCAGTGTGAGCGATACTGACACCCTTGCAGTGTGAGCGATACTGACAGCCTTGGAGTGTGAGCGATACTGACACCCTTGAAGTGTGAGCGATACTGACACCCTTGAAGTGTGAGCGATACTGACACTGAGATACTGACACCCTTGGAGTGTGAGCGATACTGACACCCTTGGAGTGTGAGCGATACTGACACCCTTGGAGTGTGAGCGATACTGACACTGAGATATTGACACCCTTGGAGTGTGAGCGATACTGACACCCTTGAAGTGTGAGCGATACTGACACTGAGATACTGACACCCTTGGAATGTGAGCGATACTGACACCCTTGAAGTGTGAGCGATACTGACACCCTTGAAATGTGAGCGATACTGACTCCCTTGGAGTGTGAGCGATACTGACACCCTTGGAGTGTGAGTGATACTGACACTGAAATACTGACACCCTTGGAGTGTGAGCGATACTGACACCCTTGGAGTGTGAGCGATACTGACACTGAGATACTGACACCCTTGGAGTGTGAGCGATACTGACACTCTTGGAGTGTGAGCGATACTGACACCCTTGAAGTGTGAGCGATACTGACACCCTTGGAGTGTGAGCGATACTGACATCCTTGGAGTGTGAGCGATACTGACACCCTTGAAGTGTGAGCGATACTGACACCCTTGGAGTGTGAGCGATACTAACACCCTTGGAGTGTGAGCGATACTGACACCCTTGAAGTGTGAGCGATACTGATACGGATATACTGACACCCTTTGAGTGTGAGCGATACTGACACCCTTGGAGTGTGAGCGATACTGACACCCTTGGAGTGTGAGCGATACTGACACCCTTGGAGTGTAAGCGATATCGACACCCTTGTAGTGTGAGCGATACTGACACTCTTGGAGTTTGAGCAATACTGACACTCTTGGAGTGTGAGCGATACTGACACCCTTGAAGTGTGAGCGATACTGACACCCTGGGAGTGTGAGCGATACTGACACTCTTGGAGTGTGAACGATACTGACACTCTTGGAGTGTGAGCGATACTGACACTCTTGGAGTGTGAGCGATACTGACACCCTTGGAGTGTGAGCGATACTGACACTGATATACTGACACCCTTGGAGTGTGAGCGACGACTCTGGGGCCGCCAGGCGCGGCATTTGAGGATTTTTACACGGGCTGACACTGATACTGACACTGATATACTGACACCCTTGGAGTGTGAGCGACGACTCTGGGGCCGCCAGGCGCGGCATTTGAGGATTTTTACACGGGCAAAAAAAAGTGATCTGTGGTGTCAAAGCTTACCTCGAATTCCGTCACCATCACTAAAACTTGACGGAAGTGAATCCATATGAAGACCGTGAACAACTCTGACAGTCCGGGCACGTGACTGTCCCCTGGCCACTGAATCTGATCAACGTTTCGTGTGCTCGGCTCAAAAGTGACGGATGGACGGAAATCTGGACTAAATGTCCTCAGATAACGTTAATTAACCAAGTGAACGCCTCCGCCAACTTGTCCACTGTCAACCCTTTCCCAATCCCGCCCCATCTCCGGGGCTTGTACGCATTCTTGTCATTCTATTGGTCTCTTAATTGTTCGTAGTCACGCGATGTTTGGTCAACTAGGGGAACCCGTGAAACAAAGGGTTGGCGGAACTATTGGTAGAGACAAAGGCGACAAAAAAATAGGATGAAATAATGTTGCTTTAAAATGTTTTATTAGTTATAATAATATTGGACGAAATTCAAACATCCAGGCTAAAAAGAGTACCTATCGACTATCGTACAAGTTAAGTTGGTCATGGATGCCGACCAACACAGTCGTAGACAGAGGGTATAATGGGTGGCCGCTACCATTCACAGAATATTGTCGTCAGAGGCAAATGGTCATTCGACTGAGTAACAATGACACAATGACAATGACACAACACACACAACAGACACAACAGACACAACAGACACAACAGACACAACAGACACAACAGACACAACAGAGACACAACGTAACAATGCTTGGTACGCATATTATCAAAAAGGATATCTGCTTATGTAAACCGTTCCGTAAGCAAGAGTAGGCAGTGGCTGAAACGTACAATAATTAGGAAGGCGTGCACAAGCGTGATCAACATTTCAGCGAAGAATATGTACTATTTATTTAGATGCAAACCTATGTAGCAGACTTATTGGATGACCCACGAAATTAGGCTTTTACCGAGGGTATTGTACCAAGACGGTTACATTCCCAGCTGCCGTTCAAAAACATTTAACCATCGACAAGAAACCAATTCATTCGCCCAGTCCCGGCTCTGTTTTGTGCCGCGTCCCACGCAGGTGGAGCACGACCTTAAAAAGCGTGTATCCGAGGCGGCCCGAGTGTTATAGTTAAGACACCGGCTGCGACGGAGCGGCGTGGTTTGTTTCGGAGACGACATGCGATAAATATGCTGCCGCGGCACCCCGCCGGGCGGCCAGCACACTGTTCACTCGGTAATCAGCTCTGTGTTTGCCCGAGCGGGGTACTTTGTGTGACCACCGCGGCTCCGGCCAGATACCGATCGGATCTGCTCCCTGCCGCCGCCGCCGCCGCCGCTGCCGCCCGCCGCCGCCGCCGCCGCCCGCCGTCAGCCTGGTAATTCATGCGCGAGCTTCACACCGTAATTAGTCGATGTTATCGGCGGCGCGGCCGGGCCGATCGGCGGCGTGTGGCGCACCCTGAGTGCGTCGCACGTCACCGCGAACGCGCCACAATCGCCGCCGAGGCGCCGGATCGGTAAACTGGGCCGGGAACGGAACACGGGCGGGAGGTGACTGGGGACGGCGGAGTGTGGGAACGGGGCTGAGCCGGGAGACTGTGACCCGGTCAGGAATGAATGAAGGTGCTCTTCTCGGTGACAAATGACAAAAATGGAAAGCAAACTTTAAGACGACGGAGCATGTGTCTATAATAAATTAAAGGCTATTATGTTCTTTAGATTATAGTATAGAACTATATTGGATGTTTGTAAAATGTTTGTAAAATGTTTGTAAAATGTAGGTTTGTAAAAACAATTTAAATTCTATCTATTCTTTAATAGGAATATTTCCCTCTGTCGGTCATATCTCTCCAACCACGCAAACAAGACATTCTATCATGTTCTTATTCCTGAGTTAATACATTTTAAAAGCAGTCCGCTTTGCTGCGTGCCGAAGCTGTAGAACATGATCTGGCTCTCGACTGTGATGTACACAGCGAAAGTGCTCTTTACTACGAAAGTGCGAAAGCAACATGTCATGAAATATGTGCTAAGGGGCCGAATAATTTGCAAGCTAGGTATTCTGCGACAGGCCGTTGTTTTATTCGCCTGCTAATCGTACACCGTGTTGCTGTAATGCAATGCAATTGATGTAGCTTAGCTTGCAATGTTGTGCAACGCACAATACACACCCATACTGGTATTGAGGTAGCGTTACCTTGAGTTGTTCGCACGATCTTGTGACAATTATTAGGATGATATTTAACCTTATGTTTATATTGTGAAATATGTCGAAGGAATGTCCAAAATATATTTCCGCCTTGGGCCTTCTGTGGGTTCTGAAGAAGGACCAAGGCGGAAAATATATTGTGGACATTACTTCCGCTACTTCACATTATATGAGTCAGATTAAAGGGAAATATGACCTTTTGATTTATTTTTTAGGAATTATGTTATGCCACATGTGTGTAAGGAACTAAATTGATCGAGTCTCAATTTAAAAGTGAAATAACAGTTTTTCTGTTTCAAAAATTAAATTATAGGAAATTTAAAAAAGTACATATACTTCTCTCGGAGTTTATGATCGTTATTGTCCTTCACTATTTGGAAGCGCGACATATCCGGCGCTTTTCTTTCAATTTGTTAAATATTAAAAGTGATAATAACTTAGATTATTTCTACGAAATAGGTACCAAGTATATGGACGACCAGAGTGAAGAGCAGTTTTCGTACGCTTATAATTACGTGATAACATGATGTTTAAGCTCAATTGGACTAATGTCAGCAAATAATTGATGTCAACATTTTTGTTGCGTTTTGTATATTCAAATGCTACAAACGAACTGCATGCACTATAGGAATGAGGGACGTCGAAAAATATATTCTTTCTACAAAATACCAAGGGTATGGGCGACCAAAGTGAAGAACATTTTTTAACACTTTTATATATAAAAATGACGTTTGAGCTAAAACAAATACATAGTAACGTTAGACAATTCACATTTCAGAATTATTGAGGAATTATATTCAAATATAAATTAATAACGAGCAGGAAAAGCATTTAAGTACCAAAACATGTGCCAAGTACTTCCAGAGTACCGTTGTTTTCAGAGTGGAATGCTTAGCGTTTCCAAATTGAAACAACTTCTATTAGATATATGTAAATGCTTAATGTGAATTGATTTACATATAAGTTTGCCTCCTCTCCCAATTTCAAGAGCTAACTCCATTTTGTGGGAAAAAGGTCATTATTTCCCTTGAAATACCGTCTTAATATTTTGTTGTTGTAATAATGATTAGGTTAATCTTCCATAAAAAAAAAATATTGTGGCATTATTGGTTAAACACGTATGACACAGCTCTGGCAAGCTGTATTTTGTCGCCATGCTAAATAACATTTAACATTATAATGGTGCATTATATTTTAAAGCAAAATAGGGGTAGATAAAAAGGGGCAACATCAAAAGCAGCATGACAGAAAAACAACGTCCAACCAACCTTACTGGAGCGCCATATGAATTCCAGAACAAACGATCAGTTGAGAACGCCTGCTGGTGTTTAACTCCCCGAAGCACGTGACTGGTGCGACCTCTGTTGGTATTTCACGTGCAACGGCCAATCCAATTTATTTAAGATCCCTCCAGCGTTTGACACTCCGAGAAGGACGCCTATAAACGCAGCAATATTAGTATAGTTGCATGCGAATGATCGAAACGAACAATTATGGGGCCCTTTCCATATATTGGTGCACCAGTCGTTGAGATGCTTTGATCACTACCCCGTGCTTCGGGAAGATCCAATCACCCAACAGCACGCAAAGGACAGCCAAAACCACATCACAATCCACGCAGACTAATCATTGTATTGGAACCAGCTGTAGGCTGTAAGTAAACGTGTTATTATCTTAAGCCTCATGAAAGCATTAAATACCCATCGCCTGTCCATCAAGCGTAACGGCGTCTCATTAAATCTGCACTCGCCGTAACTTATACCGGCACTTTGCGTGATCATTGTCATTAGCCCCCGTGTAGAAGCTATTATCCCTAATTGCCACAGGGAAGTCGGGTAGACGTGGTAGGATGGCTTTATTGCTCCTGGATGCATAATGTGGCTTTATTACTCCTAGATGCAGTCTGGGAATTACTGGCGTTACAGTGACCGAGAGATTTTGTGCTATACACAACTGACAACTATTTACACCTTTTTTCCATTTTTATCCCTGCTGAACTATTCTGATTTGCGTAACAAAAGAGCACTTTTCGTGTTGGATAGGTCAATAAGTTTATCATGCTGTTACTTTATTCACCGCATTTAGGTTGACATTTGAGAGTCGGTTCATTACGTGAAGCAATGGCATGTCATCATGTCATCATGTCATCTGACATGTCAGCGACAGCAATGTAGTGTCGAATGTTACATAGAATTAACGGAACTGAGGGTACCGCTGCAATTTTTTTTACTTAGAAACTAAAATCTTAAGAACATTCCGTACATACTTTGCATAAAACGCAAGATTCATGGAATCTTTGAATAAATTTAAAAAAACGCGATCCCTGATCCAACAAGATACAGGATCCGAGTTCCACAAAACCTAGATCCCGGACATTTGTGAGATCTTGGCGCATGCCTGGTCGCAGAACAGCGTACTTTTTATCTCCGCAATCTACCCCACTCCCGGTTACATTATGTTTCCTGAAGCAGTGCAACATTCATATTGACACTGCGTTTTAATTTGATTTCCGGAATTTTCTGGTTTCCCGCGATCCACATTTCACGGGCAGATGAGCAGATAAGCAATTATCTGTCGTTTGCAGCTGCCGCGTCCCGCGCGAACTTGTATCTTTTCCAACTCTGATAATCAGCAACACTTCTCAGCAGTGTCAATATCCAGTCTGCCAACTCGTTTGCGTTCATCGGACCCCTGTTTAAACTGCTCATTCGCGCGGACAAAATGCAATTTTGAGCCGTGTCCGCCAGCCGGGAGCGGGGCCGTTCGAGTCACGTGACCGCGCGGAGGACCAATCGGCGTTCGGCGGCGTCAGTGGATCAGTAGGAGCAGGCCTGGACAGCCCGGGGCAGGCGGGCAGGCGGCCAGGCGGCCAGGACGCCCGCCAGCCAGCCGCCGCCGCCGCCGAGAGGAGCTCCTCCACGGCAGTCGACACAGACAGCACACAGACACACAGACAGACAGACAGACAGACGGACGGCGGCCGGCGGCGGCGGACAGTCACACCCTCTCTTCTGCGGTCGGCGAGGGACAGGCCTCCGATCTACCAGCGTCGCAGCTCGTCACACCAGCGTCGCAGCTCGTCACACCAGCGTCGCAGCTCGTCACACCATCGTCTCCACTCGTCACACCATGGTTGTCAGGTGAGAGTGCGATGCTCCGTTGGAATGCTAGGTAGAAACGAGAAAATTACCAAATTTACTGCTAAACGTTAAAAGATGTGTTTGTGCTGCGAAATACAGTAAATAACACCGAGGCCCACGCGCACCTACGGATGGCTTCGAACAACAATATTTAAGGTATGCTGTCTCTCGTAAGCAAATTCTAATGTTGTTTGAAAATTTGCAATAAGTGCGGACTTTATTGCACCCTTGATGTTATATTTGCGGTACGAGAAAGGCATCACCGCTGGACGGCCGTGACGTACCGCGCTGTACTGAGCCCGGTTCATACCGCGCTGGTACTCCACGTGCCCGGTACCGTGCTGTTCTGAGCCCGGTTCATACCGTGCTGGTACCCCACGAGACCGGTACCGTGCTGAACTGAGCCCGGTTCATACCGCGCTGGTACTCCACGTGCCCGGTACCGTGCTGAACTGAGCCCGGTTCATACCGCGCTGGTACCCCACGAGACCGGTACTCCTGTGCAGCATCTCTCTGCTGGTATTGTTGGCAGTTTTGCATGTGCAGATCTGCCAGGAACCGGTCGGGGCGACTCCCGGCAGTGCAGTGGTGGAGGCGCGACCATGACCCTAACCTCGACCGGTCCCATGCCCGCCGTCTGGCCAGGTGCCAGCCGCCAGAGCGGATACCCCGGCTTAGAAACGTGGCTCCTGACCAATCAATGGTCTGGCGGCAGACGTCACTGCGTTGCGGTCTGCCTGTCAATTACTCGTCATGTTTGAGTACTATGAAACGAAGAGTTCGAAGATCGTAGTTTAGCAGAGCCTCTCTGGTCGCCATGAAGCGCGATTGAGTCACGAAGTTCAGATCTGTTCCATGCAATATAATGCTGCATTCACGTGTATTGGCTGATTCGTCCCCTGAGCATGTATGTTGCTGGTTGAGTGACCACTCAATGCCTACTGTTAGTGAGAAACAACATCCCGCATTGGCTTTGGAGTACGTTCATCTCCAAGGTAAACGTCCTAATAGATCAACACAAAATGTAAAATTGCATCTTATCACCTGCATGCAAAAATGCAAAATTGCATCTTATGAAACTGTTTGTGTTTCGTAGTTGGGTAATCGGGGCTTAAACTGGGCGTCATTGGTGCAGGCTTGTGAAGTCCATTGAGGAATATGGAAACAGTTTGATTCACGTAAGGTAATCATACAATTCCATTTATCATCAGATTTGAAGAAAACTGCCATTGTAAAAATATGAAAGCGTGCACAATTAAGTTATTTCCCCTACTTCTGACCACCGGTGGATTGCATTCACAACCGGTGGATTGCGAACACGTCTACCGCACAACTAATACATATTACAAGCATACATTGCGCTTGAATCTTCGAAAGTTTGCACTTACGAATCCTTGTAATGATGTCTTACCTATCGTATAGAATTACCATCAATTTTGTGTATTCAGGTTAATAGGCACAACTGACAAGTTGATGGATTGAGTGTTTAAATAATGTGCTGACGTCTCCTTCAACTAAATCAAACCCTACAGCCTTGTGGTGTAGCGCAAAATACAAATGTACCTATTTGGTTATGAAAGATGTATAAATACAAATTAAGACGAAAGACACGCTGCACTCGAAGCAGGGCCTCGGATAACATGTTAACTGGGGGGGGGGGGGGTAATTGCCCCCCCCCCCAGCGGAGGGAATTGCCCCCTCAGTGGAACCAATTTGCCCCCCCCCCCCCAGTGAAACTGAGTTAATTCGACACGAGTGGGCACTGTGATACATCACTGATGCATGATGATGATGATGATGATGATGCATCACTAGCCTTTAAAAAAAAAAAAAATCAGTCACCCGACGTTTTTTCACTGTACTGCATGGCATCGGATAGCGTGTTAATTGAGGGGGGATGCCCCCGCAGTGACTGCTGGCTCCCTCCCCAGTGACCACATTTTGCCCCCTAGTGGGAGCAAAATTCGTAGGTAGCATACGATTGTACGGTCTGTAAAGTAGATAAAAGCGTCACTAAAGCATGCTTTCAACTTAAAACCAATAAAACGCCGGCTACAGCTACTACGCCTACTACAGCCGGCGTAGCTTGGAGATCTTGAGGAACCACCCCTCGTCGCGTCGGTTCGAAATTGGCGTGGACCACAGGTGTCGATTTATATACGTTTGGGGTGGCCCTCGGCCTCAATATTTTGAGTTTGGTTCCCCAAAGATGATTTTGGCTCCCTCAATGTTTTCTGGCCAATGGCGGATCCAAGAGGGCCAAAGGCTAAAGCCCCCAAACCGCCTGAAATCAGTAAAAAGTGATGTATTTTCTAATTAAAAAGCCAAGAAACCTTTACGAAAGAAAGCTTATTAAATCACCCATTCGTCCATAAAGAAGCAAACTCAGATGAGTTTGTTTTGTTTTATACTTTTGGGGGTTTCGCCGCCAAAACAACTTTTTTTGCGGTTCTGGGTTCTCCCTTGTGCCTGGCCTTAGTTCAGGCATTTGACACAAATACCATGGTTTCAGCTACGGTGACCCGTGGAAAATCAAGCTTCTGATGAATTCGTTGGTTCTAGGACCATAGACTACACAAAGCCACCTTCATCACATCACACGACGAAACCGGGGGAATATCGGCGAAGCAATGTTTCTCTCCTTCGTAAAGCTTTAGCTGTTCGTCTCCTCTGGGGTGGCCCTCGGCCCCCACAGCCATATTTCGATTGAATAACCGATTTCACCTCATATCCGACGAATAAATTTAGGGCTGTGTGCCAACATTTGGCCGACACGACCGATGATGAATGGGTCTCTCGAAAACATGCAGGCGTTGAGCCGATATCAGCCCGATGCTTGTAAGACGACAGCCCGAGTTTCATGTATTTCGTTTTGAAAGCAATATGCCACGTGTACGTAGCATGAGCATCATTCAAAAGTTTTTTAAAAAAACGTTCAAAACGAATACCAATTATTTCAGTTATTAACCCGCGCACTGCAGGGGGTTTGCGTCGAACACGAACTGCAGGGGGGTTGATT
The DNA here is from genome assembly GCA_036785665.1 of Chirona hameri. NCBI lineage: Eukaryota > Metazoa > Arthropoda > Thecostraca > Balanomorpha > Balanidae > Chirona > Chirona hameri. Next base: position 34,758 of record JAXIVJ010008358.1, read on the forward strand.
TCCGCCCCCGTGAGATCTCGAAAACTACGCAACGTAGCGACAAGCGGAACACGGCGTTTGATAGCTTGATACAAGTTCTATCGAAAATAATCAGTATTTTTTTTAGGTCAGGTCAAAATTGAGATCACCAGAGGTCATCAAAGGTCAAATATTCCAGTTGTTTTCATTTTGTTTTAGGACTTCGCTCCAGAAATTATCATATATCTCGGAAACTATGCTAGCTAGAAACAAACGAAAAATAGCGATCGCCAGCCATTGACATTTGCAATCGACATGGTGACCTCAAATTTAATGTCAGGTCAATATTTGAGGCTCCAGAGGAAAACACTGTTTTTTTGCAAAACCGTTTTTGCTAATAACTTTTACCAAATTACGATAACGGAAAACAATTTACGCCATTGTGTTTGAATTGTCAAGGCGCTTCGAATGATATACATGGTTTTTGTATTAGGTCAACTTCCAAATTTGACTTCAGGTCACGTGACCTTGACCTGAGGTCAAGATCCAAGTAGGTCATGTTGCATACAGGGAGACGTGTCTCGACGAGGCAAACACATTTCTGTCGGGTTTACTTCTCTATCTTCATTATGTCGCGAGTTATTGACAAACAAGTGATGGTGAACTCGGATGACCTCAAATGACCCAATAGGGGTCACTGAACAAAACTTACACTTGGATCATCAAGAATATCCTATAATAACATGATCCAGAAGTAATTGGAGTAATATAATTCATATCCTTGAAATAGGAAGCATTTTCATATTTCCCCATTGACTTATTATGGGGAGGTCTCGAAATTGATCTGACCTTAGGTCACCGATATCAAAATTCCGAGATAAAATAATTGTAAGTACTTATGCCCTCATGACACCCTGTCAGTTTCAAACTGATCGGTGAGAAACTCTGACTTTGGCACAACTGCAAACGTTTTTGGAGGTGGGGTCATTTGACCTATTCAGTATCGGTGACGCTGCGCTACGCCGTTTTTTCGCTATCTGCGAAAAACTTGAGGGGGGGGGGGAGAAATCAACCCCCCTGCAGTACGCGGCTTAACGTCTAACCGTAATATAAGATTGAGTTGTACAGTAATCAGCAATCAACGGCAACAACCTAACAACTATTCTTAGTTTTGGTGCCTCGTTTTGCATTCCAAGGGATATTTGCATGGGTTGGATTGGATTGCATGGGTTGGATTGGATTGCATGGGTTGGACTGATTAATACGATAATTTTATGAGGAGTTACTAATTGCAGGTCAGCTATTTTATTAATGAAATGGGGTTTGAGTCGAAAATGAAACGTCTCACAAAATTATTAACTAATGTTTTTGTTTGATTGTGTAAGGGATATGATGACTCTAATTGAGCCCTTGACCCATTGGCGCATCCAGAACGTCCAAAAACGTCGTTTTGAAGAACTGTCTCAAAACTCGTCTGACTTTGTGTGTTTTTGCAAACAAATTCGTGTCGTGCCGAACCGAGGGTGGGGCGTTTTAGGGGAGGTTGGGTTGGGACGCCCTCTATTTTTTTTTCTCGAGAATTGGCGGCGTGCAGCACCGCCATTTCTGGCACAGCTGTTTCGGCATGAATTGCGCACCTGAAGTAAACATTTTGACTAGGGTCTCTCAGGTGAGGTCACCAGGTCACGTAAAGTGACCCCACCTCCAAAGAAATTTGTGGTCGAGCCACAGCCACAGTGTTTGACTGAGCCATGTGACAATTTCGACATGAATTTAGACGAGCTATCTAACGGTATTTGTGGATTTTGCCTAATCCCCATTGGAGCCGAGTTTGGGGTGGGCCGTCAGATGCCTCCCCTAGCACGACTAAGCTGGCGCCGAGCACCGGCAGGTCGCGGGTTAAGAACTGCTTTGAAACAAATTATACCTTGTATAAGCTGCGTATATCTTCCTTCAGGAAATGTGTTAATGTTCGACCGATTTAGTTGTATTGGTAAAGTTATGGCGCCGTTGGAGGACCCCCTCGCTCCGTTCCTGTTCGGTCACCCAAATCGTTATAAAAAAAAATCGATATCGCAGGTGTGGGCCTTCGATGATGGGCGTGTTTAAATTCAATTTATCATTTGTATTTAGCTTCATTAAAATGTATTATTCTACTATTTTATTTCTGTTTTACACTTATTTTTGTAATTATCACACTTACAATGTATCAGTACCTATTAATAGGTACGCTTAATCAGGGACGTAGCCAAGGGGGAGGGGGCAGGCACGCCCATAGCCCCCTCCTTCCCCCCTGAGCAAACCAATTACACTAGATAAAATGCGAGTTTGCTGACGACCAGACCCTACCCCCCCCCCCCCCCCGGTCAACAACATTTGGCTGAGGAGCGAAATATGATTCTACCACTGACGTGCCCCCCCCCCCCTGCGAAAAATCCTGGCTGCGTGCCTGCGCTTAACCATATGCCTTAGCAGCATAGTTTTTGGAATTCCCCCCCCCCCCCCTCCCAGTGAGAATTCCTTAGCCGAGGCCCTGGCTCGAAGTGCTTCTATTCCTTGTATACTGTAAAAAGACCATGATTTTTATCTGGGTAAGTGTTCGTTGAATGTAAGGCATTAGATATATAATGGTGAAAATTATTTGTATATGACCTCCTTACAAATTACTATTCAAGTTTTAGTTATATATATGTTATATGAATTTTCGGCCACGGGCCATGATCACATTTACAATAAAGCAAAGATGAATTCAAAGATCAATGCAAATATTAATCTTTGCTTTATTGTATATGTGATCATGGCCCGTGGCCGAAAATTCATATAACATATATATAAATGCACTAAAACTTGAATAGTAATTTGTTAGGTCATATAAAAATAATGTTCACCATTACATGACTTTAATATTTAAGTGTGGGCTTTAACTAATTTCCATACTTTCCGAAAACAGTCATGGAACAAATCGTTTTCATGAAATAATCCAATATTCCGCAGTTGGCTTGTGCTACTTTTCCTTGTTTAACATAATAAAATAAAATCATGTTTGTTGAGTAAAACGATTAATGTTTAATTGCTTACCAAACGGTAAACCAAATATCGCCAGCTGCGAATAACCGGATGAACATCGTGTGATCACTGAGCTGGTTTTGCCGACTATTAAACGGCCCTTCCGCATATTTCGCACATATGCAGCCGCATACATGAATACCTGCAGCGTCGCGGTCAGCAGCAGCTGTGACCGAGCGTCGACCCGCGCCGGGCCGGCCGCGCGGCGATTGTAGTCAATGTTGTGCGGCGGCGGCGGCGTCGGCTGGGCGCCCCGATGGGTGGGTGATAGCAGCACGGCTGACGTGAGGAGCATCCAGGTGCTGCGGTGACGTCACAGGAGGAGAGGCGCGGACTTACCTATGGTTTATAAATAAAAGTAAGTTTGATGTGAATTTACCTGTGGCACACTTTCTTTTTTAATACAAAAATGTAACTAAGTGATTTTCGCGACAAGCCGTCCTTGGGCATCGGATGTCCGAAAACGTCCAAAGAAATATGCTGATGTCCGTCCAAAATCCGAATTGGTCTTCGGACAAATTCGGAATCCCGCCAATGATTGTCCCGATTGGCACCATTACTCGGAATGCTAGTTCAAATGTCCGGAGTTGGGTACTGACAACACAAAATGTATTCATCATGCATCCCTCTCATGGGCATCGGGCTAGTCAAAATGTCCGGAGTTGGGTACTGACAAACAAAATGTATTCATCATGCATCCCTCTCATGGGCATCGGGCTAGTTCAAATGTCCGGAGTTAGGTACTGACAACACAAAATGTATTAATCATGCATCCCTCTCATGGGCAGCGGGCTAGTTCAAATGTCCGGAGTTGGGTACTGAAAAACAAAATGTATTCCTATCATGCATCCCTCTCATGGGCATCGGGCTAGTTCAAATGTCCGAAGTTGGGTACTGACAAACAAAATGTATTCATCATGCATCCCTCTCATGGGCATCGGGCTAGTTCAAATGTCCGGAGTTGGGTACTGACAAAACAAAATGTATTAATCATGCATCCCTCTCATGGGCATCGGGCTAGTTCAAATGTCCGGAGTTGGGTACTGACAAAACAAAATGTATTCATCATGCATCCCTCTCATGGGCATCGGGCTAGTTCAAATGTCCGGAGTTGGGTACTGACAAAACAAAATGTATTCATCATGCATCCCTCTCATGGGCATCGGGCTAGTTCAAATGTCCGGAGTTGGGTACTGACAAAACAAAATGTATTCATCATGCATCCCTCTCATGGGCATCGGGCAGTGATACCCGAACATCTGGGGCCAGCGATGGCCTTACCCTGCATGGTCACCTACTCTCCTGTCACTGAGATCTGGACAGACAATCGTCTCACATCTCTGGAGGCTCCGGTGGCCTTCTGCGCTGTCTGTAGCAGCCCAGACAGCGAGTCCCACCAGGGGACAGGCTGCCCTTGCAGGTCACATGCTGAACCATGAAGAATCTCACACAGCTCCAGCTGAGTAAACACGCCGGCACAGGGTCGAAGAAGCCGGCGACGTGACGCGAGCTGCAAATGACCCGCTCACGAGTTTCCCCGGCTCGCCAGGGAGACTCGTGAGCGTCGCCGGCCGTCGTCGTCGCCACGCTGCAGCTGTTCACGCCACTGTCGACAGGCAGATGTGTCAGATGTGTCAGACGTGTCAGACGTGTCAGACGTGTCAGACGTGTCAGACACGACACCTCGCTCCTCTCTGCACCCGATCAGCATCACGGCGTCTCGCCGCAGGCATCTGAACACGGCTACCTGGTGTTGTTCGATAGCTGGCCTCCCGCCCGCCGCGGGCACCTCGGCTGAGAGCTACCGTCCCTCGGTCCTGTTAGGCCTTGCAGAGTACGCCGGTAAACCGGTTCTCTCGGCCGGTCGGTCACGGCTGAGTACTGACTAGCACAGTATCAGCACGACTTGCCTTTGCCACCGGGACCGTGACTGGACACGGCCGTGCTGAATCGACGCTCGACTGTCTCGGCACCCCGCCTCCATCTCGCTGCAGCAGATGTCCGAGGCGGCACGGGCGTCCCCTCCTCCTCTCTCCGTCGCATCATTTCTATTCTGTGCGGCCAGCGGGAGTCCGTCAGATCAAGGACGGCTGTCTGCTACATACATACAGCAGTCAGAGGTGGCAAATAGATAAAGCTGCCGGTGGATCGGCAGGCATGCGGCCAGTTCCCAATAAGGGTGATGCCGTAGGATCCTGGCGAAGCGACATGAGCGCCGCAACGCCCAAATTCCGGACTGGGGACTGTGACAATCGTGTAGCTTTGCGGTGCTACTATTTTGGCAGGGCTCGCAAAAGGTATGCATTAGAACACGTGAGTTCTGATTCTAAGAACCATATTTTGGAATAGCGTAAGTAACTGTACGAAAGTGAGGTGGCATGACCATAACCGTGATACCATTTTGGCGCCTTTGACAATCCTTACCATTGAAAAAAAATGAATATGAAATGGCAGACACGTTTCTTATCCATTCAGCTTGGGAGCTGTTTGTGTATATTGTGTTGACTGGTTTTGTGGAGCTATGAGGTAGGGCATTGTTCAGGCTGCTCCGTTTTATCAGAACCAAACACTTTGAGAACCTTCAATCACCAGTCAAAGGCTCTGCTACAATACAGGGTTCCATAACGTCCAATCCTATATTTGTCTAAATGTATGATATTTAATAATGTATTGTATAGGCTCAGTAACAGGGGGCAGGGAGCCCATGCCCCCTCACTTTTCGGCCAATTTTTTGACTGAAATATTTTATTTTGTTTTGTGACGAAAATTTTGATGGCAAAAGATTCGCCGAGGCGAGAACAGCCCACGTCTGCATATAAATCTACCATGGGGGTCTCTCAAGATGAGGTCAGAGTTTTACTGCCCCCCCCCCCCCACACACACACACACACACTTATCGTGACATTACTACATGCCTGATGTATTGCCAGCATTTTAGATCATAACTATTTTTAAGTTTTGCTGTTAGGTTCTTAACACGCGCCCTGGAGGGCCTTTGATAATTGCACGCCCTGGAGGGGGGGGGGCGGATTTCGCCCCCCCCCTATGATCTCGAAAACCACGCAACGTAGCGACAAGCGGGAAACGACGTTAGATAGCTCGAGACAAGCTCTTTCGAAAGTATTTCGTTATTTTTTTTTCAGGTCAATATTGAGGTCACCAGAGGTCATCAAGGGTCAGAGTTTCAAGTTTTCAAGACTTCGGTTCGAACACTCCCAAATATCTCGGGAACTATGATAGTTAGCAGCAAACGGAAAAAAGAAATCGAAAGTCATTGAAAAATGCAATCGACCTAGGTGTCCTCAGATTTGAGCTCAGGTCAATAGTTTAGGCTCCAGAGGTCATCGAATGTCAAAAAGGTGATTTTGTTTTCAAAACTGTTTTCCCCAAATAACCTTTTACCTAATAAAGATAAAGCAATAATGTTTACGCCATCGCGTGTGTCTTGTCAAGGCACTTCGAATCATATTAATGGTGACCGGGTTAGGCCAACTGAGAAATTTGACCTCAGATCAAGGTCAAGTGGTGACCGAAGTTGGTCATGTTGCATATTGGGAGACGTGTCTCGACGAGAAAAACATATTGGTACCGTTTTCTCTTCTCTATCTTCATTATGTCGATAGTTATTAATAAAACCGTGTTGGCGGTCACAAAATTGACCTGACCTTAGGTCACCGATATTAAAAAATCCGAGATAAACACATTGTTGGTATCTATGACTTTATGAAGTCCTGCAAGATTTAAACCGATCGGCGTAAAACTGTGGCTGTGGTACTACTGCAAACGTTTTGGAGTTGAGGTCATCACGTGACCTGGTCTGGTGACCTGACCTGAGATGACCTGAGGCCAAGAATTTTACATAATGCGGGAAGTTCATTTCTAAACAGGTATACAATCCTCGAAAAAAACCGGAGGGGTGGGCGGATTTCGCCCCCCCCCCCTCCAGGGCGCGTGTTAAACCACTTCTAAATGTAGCGTGAGGTTCAACAGGATCTACCTAAAATATATTTCGAGAGATCCACTGCCAAATTTTGTCAGCCAACCAAGTCGGATCCTTAATCTCTCGCATGATTTAATCGTTACAATGGAAGCTTAGATCTTCTGCTTCATTTTCATTGAGATCTAGTGCCCAGTGGGATCCTGGATCGTTCACTTGATTTGACCAAAGGATCTTCTGGGATCCTTGATTCTTGGCTGAGAGCCATGCGCATTACGGATATAGGATCGCTAAGGATCGCTACACGCGTTTCGCCCGAATATAACAAAAAGCTCAAGCTTAAGTTCTAGGTGATTTCTGAAAAGCATCTACGATCCCATGGGTAGGTACAGCTTTGTACAAATGTTGTGACAAATTTGTTAATAGAGGTTGGAAGATCATGCACGTGCCCTTTGACTGCAGTGTAAATTAAATTGTCTCACCATATCAAAATATCTCACATACGCATCTCTTGTGTTGCTGTAGCATTTCTTGTCTGGGGGAAAAAATGGAAGCATTTATATCTTTGGAAATTTCTTCCCACTCCCACTCCCACTCCCACTCCCACTCCCACTCCCACTCCCACTCCCACTCCCACTCCCACTCCCACTCCCACTCCCACTCCCACTCCCACTCCCACTCCCACTCCCACTCCCACTCCCACTCCCACTCCCACTCCCACTCCCACTCCCACTCCCACTCCCACTCCCACTCCCACTCCCACTCCCACTCCCACTCCCACTCCCACTCCCACTCCCACTCCCACTCCCACTCCCACTCCCACTCCCACTCCCACTCCCACTCCCACTCCCACTCCCACTCCCACTCCCACTCCCACTCCCACTCCCACTCCCACTCCCACTCCCACTCCCACTCCCATTCCCATTCCCACTCCCACTCCCATTCCCATTCCCATTCCCACTCCCACTCCCACTCCCATTCCCATTCCCATTCCCATTCCCATTCCCACTCCCATTCCCACTCCCACTCCCACTCCCACTCCCACTCTCACTCTCACTCTCACTCTCACTCTCACTCTCACTCTCACTCTCACTCTCACTCTCACTCTCACTCTCGCTCTCGCTCTCGCTCTCGCTCTCGCTCTCGCTCTCGCTCTCGCTCTCGCTCTCGCTCTCACTCTCACTCTCGCTCTCGCTCTCGCTCTCGCTCTCACTCTCACTCTCGCTCTCGCTCTCGCTCTCGCTCTCTCGCGCTCACAACTTGTATTGATAACTTACATTAAGTACAGTTTGAGCCTGAACCACCTCGTAACATTCAAGTAGAAAGGAGCATAAAAAGTAGAGCAGACAATATTCTTTCTCGGCAAACAGAGACGAGAGAAAGTAAATTCAGACCGTCTTCCGTGAAACATCGACACATCAGAAGCAGCAGCAGCACCTGTAGCTGCGCCGTCACCCTCCGCAGCCTCTGGTGGCGGCGGCACCGTTACGCGACAATCCCCTGCTCCGCTGCATTAGCACATGTATGGCGGCGCTGTGCGTTTGTCTGCCGGCGTTCTGTATCTCTCGGCCGGCGGTCCTCCGCTGTCTCCGGTGTCCGCCGTGTGTACCAATTTGCGGGGACACTGGCCCTGCCGGCGGGGAGCCGACTCTGACAGACAGGCCGCCCGAGTAATTAACTACCGACACTCACCGGTCGCGATAATGTATGTTTTGAACACCCCCTCCCTACCCCACCCTCCCTGGCCGGGGCGTCTCGGCGGCGCGCGTCTCGTCCCCCCCCCCCCCCACCCGCCCTCCTCCCAGCGTCCTCCCTCCCTCTCTCTCTCTCTCTCTCTCTCTCTCGCTTCCCCATCTGACAGCGGACGGGCGTGTGCCCTCCCCGGCAATTTCTCCCACGATGACAAACGACAGTCGACGGCCGGGTGGCCGCCGCTCTGATTGGCTGACGTCACGCGCTTAATGAGAGCGCTGGCGGCGCTGATTGGCCGCCGGCATGACGGATGGCCGGCTGTGCGCGCCCTGATTGGCCGGCCGATAGCCGACCCAGTTGGCGGCGGGCCCAGTGCGTGGCCGCGCCGCCGCCGCCTCCGCCCAGCCAATGCCCGCCCGGGTACCACAACAATTACTGATCTAATTACGTGACGACTCGACGGCCGGAAGCACCTGACGAGCCGTACTGACGTGTTGGACTGCCGTGACTGACGCGTCTGACTCGTGACTGACGTGTTTGGCGTCTTTCGGCTGACGTGCCGTCACTGACGTGCTGTGACACTGACGTGCCGCCACTGACGTCAGCGTGTGTGATGTGGGACTGACGCGGGCCGCCTGTGACGGCAGATGTCGCAGCGGCGGCCTCGGCTGCGCCATGAGTCTGCACACTCCGAGCCCGAGCCCGAGCCCGAGGCCCGACACCGAGTGGGACATCAACGACATCAGCGACGCCAGCGTGCCCAAGGTAAGCGTGCCAAGCTGTGTATATCACAGCACCACTGCGCACCAATGCACCATCAATGCACCATGTATCGTATCACTAGGGTACAGCAGCAGTACCGCACCACGCAGTACCTATTTTTAGGGAAAACCCCATTGGGGGGGGGGGGGGGGCAAAAAGGTACCCCCATTTTTGGGGACATCTTTTTGTGGCAAAAAGGTACCCTATATTTTTTCTCCGGATTTTGGCCGGTCACCTTGTTTTGTTATTCGTGCTTAAGAAATTCACTTTTCGAATTCACAAAAATTGATTTTGTGGACATTTTTCCGAGAAACAAAATATTTTTGGTGGTCAAAAACCCAAAAAAATCACAAATTCGAGATAGCCATTTGGAAAATAATGATATTTCCTTTCCTTTTACGTTTGTATTTGCAATTTGCTTTGAAACTCTATTTTTACGATTTTTCAAACATTTATTGTTTTTCCACCAAAAATGGCATGAGACAACGTCATTAAAACGTTATTATCTCCCAAAAAACTACATTCATTTCATTGAAATTTGGTGAGAAGACTTAGAATTGATGCAGTATAAGGTACGGAAAGTTTCACGTTGATATCTATCACAGGTTTAAAGTTATTAAGAAAATCCGGGAGGGGCAGATTCCCCCCCCCCCCCCCCACCCAGCGGGGCGCGTGTCACCAGGGCTGCTTGAATTGCATCAGGTGCGCTGTTTTGTCTATCATTGAAAGCGAGAGATACATAACAACTTCAAATTCAATCACATGAGAGAAGAAAAAACTTCCGTTTTCATGAAGTTTTTTCTAAGATCATTGTTTTTCACGTTCAGTGCAGGGAACGCGCAAGGGGGGCATACTTGTATTGCATGCCCCCCTCCCCCAGATTCCTGTGGGGGGGGGGGGGGGATTTGCCCCTGATGTCTGCCCCCTGGATCCTCCAGTGGGGGCGGATACCCTCCCCCTTAGCTTTTTTTAAAAGAAATAGCGGAAAACGACGCCATTTCGCGCTGCTATGTTTGGTACAACTGCTTGCCTATCAATTGTCCAAATCCTGTTAATTTGTTTACCTCGGGTCTCCTCAGGTCACGTCACTAAGTCATGTCTAGTGATCCCACCTCCAAAAATGTAAGGTCGTGCCGCAGCCACATTGTTTGACCGATCAGTTAGATACTTTAGATGCATATCAGTTAGATTTAATCAGGTCATGCTCACCTACAATTCTTCTATTTCGGATGATTTTTATATCGGTGACCTAAGGTGAAGTCTATTTTGTGTCCTCCCAATTATAAGTCATTGGGAAACATGAAAATGCATATAAATCCACAGGAAATTGCTAAATTTGCCCAATTTTCACCAGAGCACCGCATCTTTTGCGAAATACAAAGATCCAATGGCGGATCTATGGTTCGGTAAAATGGGCAATTGCCCCCCCCCCCACTCCAACCGCCTGAAATCGGCGCAAGATTGACAAATTTCCTGATATAGAAGAAAATCTAAGCAACTTTTACTACGGAAAGTTAGCTTTAAATCAGCTATCAATGCATAAGCAAGCCAAATCCGATGCGTTTTCAGAATTGTGCGAGACTTTTTGGAATTTTGCCCCCCCCCAAACCACCCGTTTCCGCCAATGCAAAGATCCATGTGGTATTTTTATCCTGTGACCTCCACGAGGTAAAATCTATTCACCCTGAGGTCATTCGTCATTTTTCTTCCATAACTTTTTTTTACCGAACCAGTAAGGCGCCGTAGTTGGCGATGAACGAGCGAACGCAAAGGAAATGTATGGTGAATTTCAACTCGATCAGAGAAGTAGTTTCTGAGACACAAATACGTGGTGCACAAGTGCTCACGTGCAGAAGCACCCCACCCCTGACTTGTGGGAAAGAAGCGGCTGAGAGATCCCTAACCACACACCAAATTTGAACACAATCGGTTCAACAGTTGTCCACACCCACTCCAAATTGTGTGGCGACGTTCCTGATCCAACAACCCCCGATCTTCCCCCACTCTGCCGCGAATGAACAATTGTTCAAAGGATATTGAAATTCAAGATATTCCGGAAATAATTTAAAGATACTTATTTTGGCTGGAAAAATACTAAAACTTAGAAATAACATGCTATTTGCATTGGATTTGTATAGATTGATCACCAGGTAAGCATATTTTATTTTAATTGAATACCTATCAAGCAAAAAATGACATGGAAATAATGAAATCAGGATGGGCAACATTTCTCGACTGGAGGGGGGGACGGCTCATGGGGGGATTTGCCCCCCAGTTAAAATGTTAAAATAGACCCTGGCACTACGACATCGCCATGCCGGTGGTCGGTGGCGGCCGACGGCAGTCAGCTCTCCACTCACTGTCAAACTAGGGAGGCGGCTCATCCATCTGTAGCCTCTGTATCGCCCGCTGGTCAGCAGCATTCAGTGTTGATCTTTCTGTCATCGGCGCCTGGTCCCCCGATCCGGCGGCGTGGGGCGGCGATCCGGAGATCGCCGCTCCACCAGCTGCAGACGCCACCGCGGGCCCCCGGCCGGCCCCACCGAGAGTGAAATCGTGGACGGCATACATGAGCATGCCAAATGCATGAGACGCCGATACCGATAAAGGTCGACAAACGGTACTGTTAAACCAATCAAAGGCTGCCGGCGCTGCCCCGCGGCCCCGGCAGCGGCATGGGGTGGCGGCAGCGGCGGCGGCGGCGGCGGAGGAGGCGGTGGCGGTGGCGGTGGCGGTGGCGGTGGCGGTGGCGGTGGCGGTGGCGGTGGCGGCAGCGCTGGCAGGGGTGGCGGCAGGGGCAGGGATGACGGCAGCGGCGGCGGCGGCGGTGGCGGTGGCGGCAGCGCTGGCAGCGGTGGCGGCAGCGGAGGCGATGGAGGCGGTGGTGGCGGTGGTAGCGGCAGTGGAGGCGGTGATGGAGAGGGTCGCCGGTGATGGCCGCCGGCAGGTCTTCAGACACGGCCTACTCGCCGTGACGGTCGCGGCTGCCGTTTTATTCAATATCGGCGGCGGGCGGCAGCAGGTACTCGTAAACGGTGGTCAGCCGCCGGCGGCGGGGCGGCTGGCTGCTTTGCTGCTGGACCGCCGGACCGCGGCGTCTGCAAGTCATGACGGGGCCATCCCGCGCCGCCGGCGGCCGGCACGTGCTGCCACCGACCCCCCCCCCCCCCTCCGGCCCTCCCCTGCATCCCGTCCCCTGCATCCCGTCCCCTGCCTTCAGTCCACCGGCCTCCGCTCCCTGCGCTCCCTGCATCCTTCTCCGTCTCTGAGAAGACTGCAGAGAGGCCAACCCTGGTAAACTCAGCTGTGTTGACTTTTCACGGCGTCTCGCAGCTAATGGACAGACTATGCACAGTGCACACAGCTAGCCCCACCTGTTGGTAATCAGGCACACAGCTAGCCACACCTGTTGGTAATCAGGCACACGGCTAGCCACACCTGTTGGTAATCAGGCACACAGCTAGCCACACCTGTTGGTAATCAGGCACACGGCTAGCCACACCTGTTGGTAATCAAGCACACAGTTAGCCACACCTGTTGGTAATCAAGCACACGGCTAGCCACATCTGTTGGTAATCAAGCACACGGCTAGCCACACCTGTTGGTAATCAGGCACACGGCTAGCCACACCTGTTGGTAATCAGGCACACGGCTAGCCACACCTGTTGGTAATCAGGCACACGGCTAGCCACACCTGTTGGTAATCAGGCACATGGCTAGCCACACCTGTTGGTAATCAGGCACACGGCTAGCCACACCTCTTGGTAATCAGGCACACAGCTAGCCACACCTGCTGGTAATCAGGCACACAGCTAGCCACACCTGTTGGTAATCAGGCACACTGCTAGCCAGGGTTGTGCTCGACTCAGATTTTTTAGACTGACTCGACTCTGACTCATTTACGAAGGGACTCTGACTCAACTCTGACTCAAGCGCGGAAATTATTTGTTTTGAGTCGACTCAGCTTTGACTCATTTGCTTTTACCCCTGACTCAACTCTGACTCAAGCGAGGGGGACAATTTTTTGAGTCGACTCAACTTTGACTCATTTGCTTTTACCCCCGACTCAACTCTGACTCAAGCGGGATTTTGTTTTTGTTTAGTCGACTCAACTTTGACTCATGTGAAAATTGTTTGAGTCGACTCATTTTTGACCTCAAGTTCAACTAGCTTAACGACTTTGATTCAAATGTATTTGACTTGCAAAAACTCATTAGAATATTATATCATATATGTAAACACTTTTATTTTGATTTACTCTGGATCAAGGCACATTAATGAATATTGCATTATCATAAATATCTACTGCATCCAGCTGCATTGTAAGCTATATTCAAATATATATGTTCCTAATAACAATAATAATAATCATAATTATAATAATAATAATAATTATTATTATTATTATTATTATTGTTGTTATTATTATTATTATTATTATTATTATTATTATTATTATTATTTCGCACCAGCACAGGTACGTATTGTTTATGTTATTGATTTATGTGGGTTTGAAAAGCACTCTAGAACATTGTTTGGACCCCTTTATTATTTAGTTGCTCTCATTTTTGTCTTTGTTATATCAGATGTGACTGACTTGTAAGAGGATGAGTCGACTCAGCTTTGACTCAAGCAGCATCCAGGTGACTCAACTTTGACTCAAGCGACATCCATGTGACTTAGCTCTGACTCAACTCAAACCCCTATTTTGATTAAGCGACTCGACTCTGACTCAAGTTGAGCCCTTATTTTGTTTTAAGCGACTCAATTCTGACTCAAGGCGAGCCCCTATTTTTCTTAAGCGACTCGACTCTGACTCAAGTTGATTTGAGTCAGAGTTGAGTCAAATCTGACTCACCAACTCTGAGTCGAGCACAACCCTGCTGCTAGCCACACCTGTTGGTAATCAGGCACACGGCTGGCCACACCTGTTGGTAATCAGGCACACGGCTAGCCACACCTGTTGGTAATCAGGCACACGGCTAGCCACACCTGTTGGTAATCAGGCACACGGCTAGCCACACCTGTTGGTAATCAGGCACACGGCTAGCCACACCTGTTGGTAATCAGGCACACGGCTAGCCACACCTGTTGGTAATCAGGCACACGATGCTCGGCATTGCAGCAATGGAGGCATTCATAGGCCAGGCAGCAAGTGAACCAGTGCTGTGGTGTTTATCCTCACGGCATGCGAGTGATTACATTCGCCGGGACATTCGGCACAACCCAGAACACGAGGTGTTCCATCACGTGTGACGTGAGCATGATTGCTTTGCAAGCTGTTTGTATAGAGGCTTATATATGGTGACTCTATTCAACGAAAACAAAAGGCTCGTGCTGTTTATGTCGTTTAAGTTTGGCATATTATGTCAATGATCTACAGTAACCACTTGTTCAAAGGGACGATCAGCAGGATGAAGTCCACCTGCCCTTTGCATCCATAAACACATACAATATAATACTGCGGTGATCCCATCCGACAGTATTGACGCAAAACGTTCATCGTCTTCGATGTGTTATGCTGATGGTCAACGCTGACATCACGCCACCAATCACAGCGGCGGATTGAGCTCAGCATGATCCAACTTTAATCCTCTGCGCTGTCTCGGGAAACAGGCTGCAAGGTCGCCGGTGCCTGAGGCAGGGTCGAGGCGCTCATCCTGTCATCACCGACAGGGTTTATCTGCAGTATCTGTCAATTTTGTCGAAAATATCCTTGTAGGAACGTGTTATTAGTTCATGTTTGCAGGTTGTTTAAAATCGGGATGGCAGCCTTGTCGCACGGGCGCAAAACCTAGGAACCTTTTTTAAGCTAAAAACCGGCATGTGCGAGCTAATGGCCGGTTTCCTCAGCAAGACCGAGACTTGATAGATCTTGGGACTTCAGATTTCGTATGATGTCATCATAATTGACGGTGTTCAAACGCTGTATCAGCCTCGATTGGCCTGCCGGTTCTCCTGCACGTCACGGACGATGTCGAGACTCAAGGTCACCATTGATTGCCTTCTCATTCGGATCGATTGTTTCTCCAGACGGAGGGGCTATAACAAATAGTACACAGCAACGGTTAATAGCGCCGCCACCTGCCCAAAGCTGGCGGACATCAGGGTTCTGAAGGCGATTGTTTCCATGCAACGTGCTCATCTCCTGACCTGTAGCTCATCTCCTGTATCCTCGTGCTCATCTCCTGTAGACCTGATGTTGAAATTAGAAAAAGTTGGTGCTAGCGTCCCCCGCACCCCTCCCAGCTTTCGACGCTCTTGGCAACGATAAACAAACCGACACTTATCACCTATAGCTGCATAAATTTGACGGTTAGCCCAATGTTTAAAGCGAGCTTCCTTAGCCTCAGTTCTGATCATTGCTAAGCTGGGCAGACGTTTCCTCGGAAATAGTCGGTTATGTAATACATTGCTGGAACAAAGTTAATTCTGTGTAATTTCGTGAAGTCAAACTCAGATCACACCACATCATCACCACAGTATCATCATCACAGTATCATCACAGTATCATCACAGTATCACCACATCATCACCACAGTATCATCATCACAGTATCATCCAATGATGATTATAGCTAGCAGTAGCACGCTGAGCAAACAATCATCAATGGACATAACTGCTGATATGCTTTGATTTATTCATGACATGATGAATGTGGGTAATATATCCTGCATTTTGTATTTTACCCTTTACAGCAGCTTAAAATACCTTTAATATTTTTCCCAATTTGTCAGCACTTACTATTTCGTGGGTGCTTTTAAAACCTTTCTAGGAACTGTTTGATAGTGTTGATTTTTATATATACAAACATTTGGGTACGAGCTCTCCGTCAGAAGTTCAGAAAAAATAATCTTAGCAAATGTTAACCAGGGCAGGGCACTTTGTTAAATGGAAGGATTCAACAATAATGGATTGCCTTGTGTTTCATTCCAGTAGAATCGAATCCGATTCCAGAATCGATTCCGTTTTTACGAGAATCGGAATCGGATTCGATTCCATTAGCATCTGGTTGGAGTCGGAATCAGGTGGAGTCAATCATTTTTGAATATGATGGAATCGGAATCGGAATTAATGGCAATTTCAAGTGATTCCGTGTTATTTTCATAAAAACACTCTGACCATGAATTTAAGCTTTTCTGAAGGCAATTTGTTTATTTGATCATGCACCCATAAAGCAAAGCTAGGCGATGATTTTTGACGAATGAGGGCCAATAAACATGGTCAGTAATTCGACTTATTTAGGTGGAGACATACAATGATGTTCGCTTATGGCAGTTTTATGTTTTGTTTTGTACCATACATTCCATAATATTACCACATCTTTCAAGACAGTGATTTCTTTGTCTATCATATTGGAAAATAGCAGCTTGCAATTTGTCCAATTGTCCATGCGCCATGATCATAGCCAGGTATGTCTAAATATAATATTGTTTTGAACCTTCGTTAAACTTTTACGTTTCTGAACTGTCACGATTTTGGAGCACAGGCTAGTTTTTTTAAATCATGTTTTTAAAGTTATATAGCAAAATAGCCATATTAAATATACCTGTATAATATATTTAATATTACTCTTCATGTCATGCATGTTATTTGTACAAAATATAGATATGATCGGCCATTTTTGATGCAGAGAGGAATCAATGGAATCGGATTCGGAATCAAGCTTTTTAGGTGCCCTGGAATCGGATTCGGAATCGATTTCCTTAGTAAAATATCTATTGGAATCGGAATCGGAATCAGACTCATCTGGCTTGGCTTGGAATCGGAATCGATTCCGCTGAAGCGGAATCAAGCACAAGTCTGATCCGCCCCTGTGTACTTATCGCATTTGCATAGCACACACGTAAGTTGCAGGCAGATAACTCGGAAGAGACTTGCATAGGTACAAGCGATACATACACACATATATATATTACAAGCAGGTACCTCACCGGAGACATACATACAATCCATACACATACATTGCAGAGGCAGGTACCCGGGTCCAGTGGCGTCGCCATGGTTTCAAAACTTGTACGGACACACCATGACATTGCACCTTTCGAGCGGGGGGGGGGGGGGGGGGTAGGACGTGATCTTTTTCAGGTGTCAATACGGTGTTTAAAGGAAACCAGTCACTTTCATAATGGGATTTTTAGCGCTGGGATAGGAGTTTTGAAAGCAATGTCGAGAAATCACTTGCTGCATACTCTGGTTGTAAGGACTCTCCTGCTGAATATATTATATTCCTTCCTGTTCCTGTCATTCAATTACTGTCATTCAGCGTTGTGTTAAAACACGTAGCGCTGTCTCGAGAAGCTTCATATGTAAGCATGTGATAAAAGCAGCGTTACTGGACCAGCGAGCGAACCCTTCGCCATTGCCAATATTATCCTAGTTGTATAAGCAATGATGAGATAATCATTACATTTGTACTTACACATTTAATACATATTGATTTTAACTAAGTTCCTAACTTTTTACAGGTCACTTCTATTCTTCTTTCGAAGCACACAATGTAGTGGACCAAGCGGCAACCACCATATCCTCCTGTGCCCAAAGCACTAACTGGAACTCTCACCCTGTTCCGAGGGATATGGGGGCCGGGACGAATTTTTGCAGAGGCCCGCCGAGGGATTTGAACCCCGGTCCCCACCACACCAAGAAAATGTCTTACCACTGTGTCAGATTTCTCCCCATTGGTAACACCTTTCGTTAGCGATTAAGAGGCATTCGGTAACATGTCATTGCTCATCTTAAAGACGAGCAATGATCTGTTACCGAATGCCTCTTAATCGCTGACGAAGGGTGTTACAATATACCTGAAAGCTCCGAAGTTTAATATTTGTATTGTGGAGTAAGTCCTCTTTGTATTTAATCTTCATCTGGGATATCTACGTGCTTTGGGATCTTCCGGTTTGACCAGGGACTGCTCTGACCTTCCAAGAAGCCCCTCTTGTGTGTCAAGGGGCCCATTCGGCCTGTTCAGAGTTCCTTAGGACCTGGCCAGGGACTGAACTGGCTGCTTTGTCACCCTGCCGACATGCTCAGGGGCCCCTCCGACCTGCCAAGGGCCCCTCCAGTCTGGCTAGGAACTCATCCGGCATGTTCAAGGGCCCTTCCGACCGGCCCAGGGACCGTTTCGGTCTAGCCAGGTGCCCCTCTGACTTGCCAAGGAGCCTCTCCGATCTGCCCAGCGACTCTTCTGGTCGGACTGCGCTGGCTGCTTTGTCGTCCTGCCGACATGCTCAGGGGCCCTCCCATCTGCCCTCGGGCCCCTCCATGCTGGCTAGGGGCCAATTCGGCATGTTCAGGGGCTCTTCTTACCCACCCAGGGGCCTGGTCAGGTCTGGTCGTTCGGTCTGGTCAGAGGCTCCTCTGACCTGCACAGGGGACCTTTGAACTTACCTGGGGCCCTCTGGGGCCTGTTCAAGGGCCCTCCACCCTGCTCAGGGGCCCTTACGAGCTGGCAAGGGACTGAGCTGGCTGCTTTGTCGTCCTGTCGACATGCTCAGGGGCTTCTCGACCTACCCAGGGGCCCCCTGTGCTGGCTAGGGGCTCATTCGACGTGTTCAGGAGGCCCTCTAACCCGCTCAGAGACCCTTTCGGTCTGGCCAGGTGCCCCTTGACATGCAGGGATCTTTTGAACGTCCAAGGGGCCCTCTGGTCTTTCAGAGAGGGTCCTGGTGGCCCTAAATGGTCTCTGAAATGCTCTAAACTCTCTAAAGACCACGCTTTGCGTGGTAAAGAGCCCATAATACCGCGCTTCGCGCGGTCTCGTCGGCCCTTTTCGGCGCGCTGCGCGCGCCGAAAAGGCCCCTCCGCCGCCGAAAAGGGCCCTCCTGGCCTCCAGGGGGTGAGGCCGCACCCGCCGCCCCCTGACTACGTGCCTGCTGAAGGATGATGACAGCTAAGCGGCGTTACTATCAGAACATCTGTCAGACAACATAAATGTCCAGAGGAACGGACAGCTGACATACTACTCGCTGGTGCAAACTAATCTGTGTAGTGCAGGGGATACTCTGCGATTACATGTGTATTTGTTGCTGCCATGGCTGGCTAGTTCACTTCGACTGTTGAATGCTCGTCTTTGGTGAATTGAAATAACAATTGTGTGGTTTGAGTATGCTTTATTTTTAGTTACAAATTCACGTCCCAACTTGCTTTCTCGAGCAAGTATTCTTTATTTGCATTGCAGTTTTGTTACGAAGATTATCTATTATTCTATGAATATGGCATTACAATTCGTTTCAGGAAAGGGGGAAGCCAGTTGTGATGTTGACGAGATTGTTTTCTGTTTATTTTCTGAACGGAAGTCAGTGGGCCGGCGAGGGGAGCGGCGGTGATTTGTGGAGACAGCCTCCGTGAGTCGTGACTGCCGGCAGAGGCGCCAGCGGCCTCTGCTCGGTAGATGAGGCATATCGTGCCAAGTGTCTGCACGTGCACGTGCACGTGCACGTGCACTGTGCACAGCCGTGCCGCCTCGCACTCCCGGCTGCTCCCGGCCCTCATAATCCTCTCCACCGCAGCCAGGTGCCGGCGCGCCGATATTATGCATACACGCCTGATTCAGTGCGACACCTAAAGACCAGCTAATCAGCTAATGGATTTAGCACGCCGTGACCAGTCACGTCACGTACTAAGCCGGGCTCGTGGCAGCTAACGTCAATCATCACCTTTCCCGTGCATAGACCACATCGTTTATTGGCGATTGTCTCGTTAGCATTTTAGAGTTGTGATAACATACTGTGATTGCAGGTCTCCGGTGAATTGAAAGCGCCCGGTCTCTGTGTGCTTTTGATCAGCGCATGGATAGAATGGCGCTGAGGCATTCGTTACAGCCATTAAAAGCGCCTTTATTGCCAGGCTGTGTAATTTATCCATCCATTTTTGACTCCTTCACTACTTACTATTCCTGCCTGCAATATTTGCATTGCTCGGACAGGTATTGTTTGATTGGCAGCGATACAATCTGGGACATAACGAAACTAGGACAAATATTTTTCTCCATAGTATGGAGATTAACTTCCTTACTTTGAGGAAGCTGTAAACAGCTGGGAATGTGTTCAAATATTGAATATTGATGCTCAACCATTTGCTAAAATGACACTGATATTAACCCGGCATTGACTGGGGTCTCAGCAGAACGCCATTGACTGTGGGGGGGGGGGGGGCGTTAAACGTGCCCCTCCCTGGTTATCTTCCGAACCAATGATCGCAGCGAGACGCGTAAGCGGCAATCGAAAGCTTCAATGAGACAAATATACAGCCACACTCCAAAATGTCAAAGTGAGGTCAAAAGTTTATGGGCCATACTTTCCAGCCAAAGCCTTCGATTACGACCATAGTCACCCAAAGTGCTGCCAGAGGTATGATACACATCCTGCATGAGTTAAAGTGAGATTGTTGGCCAAGGTCAAGGACAAGGTCGGGTCACAAAAGGTCACTATGCTCAAAATATCTACGAAGGTCATGCAACACATGTTGTATGAGTTATTTTCCACGTAGAACTCGACTGTGATAGTCATGTTACCACCTGACTTCATTTACGTGAAGTTAATGTCAAGTTCAGGTCAAGTTCAGGTCACTTGAGGTCCAACAATTTAATTGATAAATATGAATACAAAGGGCATGTTTCTAGACCAATTTTGTCTCAGAAATACAGTGGTTCCATTTATCTGTCTGTATCTGGTCAACAAAATTTTTAAAAAACGCAATTTGTAAATATGACGTCATGCGTTACCCATACTTTGGGTGCCATAAGTCAGTCAAAAATGGTGATATCATTCTGAAATTTGGTATGGTAGTTTCCCATATATGTTTCTCTGACATGTATTCCGG